>VXAD01010086.1:1067832-1285360 GCA_013399195.1 Dicrurus megarhynchus | reverse complement strand
GACACCCACCCCGGGACCGCGACACCCATCCCGGGACAGTGACACCCACCCCGGGACCGTGACACCCCTCCGAGACAGTGACACCCATCCCGGGACAGCGACACCCCCTCCCCGCCGCCTTGGCTCGCGTGGTCACACGGCCTCGGTCCGGCGCTGCGGGGAAACTTGGCGGTGAAAGCACCGAAATCTCGACAGGCGATTAAGATCGGGGGAAAGGCTGATAACGCGCTCCTGCCAACAGGGGAAGGGGGGTGTGAACGCTTCCCCACCTCAGGAATTACGGGAAAGCAATCCAGAGCAAGCGCCGATAACGTGTCCAGCTGATAAGGGGATGGGGGGAGCGCGGGGCCGCCAGCCGGTCCCGTGGTAGAAGGAGTGAAGCGATTTACATTAAATGTAAATGCATGCAAACATCAGGCATCCCCACCGGGAATGCCCGGTATTCCCGCACACGGCGAGCCGTGACATTCCCGGCTCGGCGGGATGGGAGGAAGGATGCTCCCGAGACTTCTGCTCGGCCCCGCCTCACCCGGGATGCTCAGAGCCGCAGGGCGAGGTGGATACCGGCAATCAGCAGAGGGTTAATCAACCGAAATAATAATAGGGAAAAAAAAAAAAAAAAAAAGTAGTTTTCCACCATCCCACAAGCAGGCTGATCCCATTTATCCGGCAGCTGGACAACGGCCAGAACCTATGGACAGCGGCCTCTCTGCCATCTGCTCTTCGAGCACATACAAGGTGCTCTGAAAGGAGGTTTAATTACAACCAAGTGCCCTCCGAGGGACAGGGCATCCCTGCCAAAGCTGGGAGGGAGGGAACGGTTTAACAGAGCTGGAAACTGAGCAAAGCCAATTTTTTTTTAATTACAAGCCGATTAAACTTTTGAACTGACTCCCAATCTATAATTATTTAAGTGTACCTTTATCAGGCGCCGATAACCAAGCAGCTAATGAACTTTACAACCCATTAGGCAAGAGGAAATGCTGTTAACTGTTAGATGAGCTGCGAGCAAGGAGCTGAACTTGTCAGCAGCTACGTTAATACAAAATAATTCGAAGTCTTTTCTCCTAGGAAAAGTTTAACAACGAGCCACTTCAGCAGGTAGAAGCAGCATCCCAAGCACCAGAATTCAAATTGTTCCAGGGAACATCATAAAAACTTATCAAATTGTGTCAAAACTTACTAAACTGCTTGGTTAGTACCTGAAGGTGGGGAACCATGTATATTCCAATGTTCCCAGGTAAAGTTCCAGTGTGAACTCTTTTCATCTGCTGTTTTCCAATAACTTCTACGCTCTGCAAGAAAGGAGATTTCAGGAGAATTACCTGATTTCAGAAGTGACCCAAGTAGTAAAATGGAACAAATCACAGAAAACTGCCTTAATATTAAAGTCAGTAGTGCTAACAAGTCTAAGAAAAAGTTTGAAAACGTTTACAAGTTTAAATCTTTTTAATGTATGTATATACACATACATATATATATATACCCCCTCATACATATATATATATATATATATATATATATATATGGATAGATATCATGGCAAAAATTTTCCAAGTTATTAATTAATTATCAATTGCTTATTGGCTACTTTTAATAAGCTTTGGGGTTTTATAAGCCTGCGGGTTTTTTGTTTGGTTTGGGTTTTGCCCCTTTTTAAATAAAGACAAGTCTTTAAGGAAAGATGAACTGCTTTTAGTGAAAAACAAACAAACAAACAAACAAATAAGCAATCCCCACCAAACAAAAACAAAACACCAAACCAAACCCTACCAAAAAAAAAAAAACCAAAACAAAAAACCTGGTTCAGAAAAGATCTTATAAGCTCCTATTTGGAAGCAGGAACAAAATATTGAAAGATCAGTAAGTTATTGTGGGGTTCCCTCCTCCCCAGCCCAGAAAGGCTCTCTGCTGTCCTCTCACACTGCTGTGGTCAGATAACTTACTCCTGCAAGCCACTGGAGACTTATCTCTGCAGTCAGGAAAAGATTACAGGCAGTGGGAAAGCTCCAGGTTCTGTCATCCTCTCTCCGTGGATGGTTGCATCTCTTTTTATCTTGGTGTCCTGTGACAGTGGTCGTTCTAGAGAGCAAAGGTGTGCAATTGTATTTTAACAAGTCAGCCAGCACTATGAGCTTCAAGCTCTTTTTGGTAAGAATGTAAATTTTCTATTGAGTATCAAAAATATAATATTTTATAATATTGATTTTATAGTTTTCATCTAGGTGCACAAACCCCTGAAAATTAACATCTCTCTTCCCAGAATAACTGAGCTAAGTCTTTGGGGAGGTTAATAAATCAGCTTACCAAAAAACAGATTTGCTAATTGTCTACATGATCTGTGCAGAAGTGCCACAGACCTGAGAGGCACTGCACACCCAGCAATTATTATTTCTCCTCCACCTGATACAGAACAGCTCTCCAAGCCAGCAGACATTAACCACCAGAAAGGCCAAAAACACACTCCAGAGACTTTACCAGTGGTAAAATACCTCATCTCCTACTGTTCAAATGGAACTGGGTGATAGGAGGCTCCACCTAGAGATCACAGGCTAGAAATTCTCCTAGAGGTATGGAAGATTGGATACTGCTGTCAGGGATCCAGGGATGCTGTGCCAGCCCGCCCTGCCCAGCAATGTGACCCTCGGAGCACCTGGGCACACACGGAAAGGGTGGGAGGCCAGTAAAGGATGAAAAAAGAGCTCACTTGGCCAGAGAAAAAAAGGGTGAAGTCTGAGTCTAGAATGGTCCCGGCCAGAAAAGAGGATGAAGGAGGTTTGGAAAGGTTGGAATGCTGATAGTCTGAGCAAAGTCCAACATCTTGGATTTTGCAGAAAGCTTTTCTAGCTTTATTCTGTTTGCTTCATTATTATTATTATCATTTTGCTTCATTCCTTAATGGCTTCCCCTCAGATTTCTCAGGGGAAAAAATGTAACATCCCTACTCCCACCTCCCAAAAACCCAGGACTTTTCTACTTTAACATAACAAGAGAAGTCTTACAAAAACTTAAAGAAAAAAAAACAAACCTTTTTTTAAAAAACGCGTGCTGGATTCATTGCTACACACAGGAAAAAATGCCATTGCCTTGAAAGAGAATGGCTGCAGACCAGGGAATTTAAAGCTCCAGGTTTTTTTCCTGATATAATCCAGCCCTGGTGCTTGACAAGCATTAACTGCTGGCATAATTTACAAACTAAATGAACCAGCAGGGTGCCTTTTGTAAAGCCTGACACGAACCCAAGCGACCTGCCCCAAGAAACAATCGCTAATCTGCACCAAGTATGTCTTTGTGGTCAGGTGGCATTTCCTTCCTGTCAGAGGGCAAACCTACAAGCAGGAGAGCACGTCTTACACTGCACACCGTGAAACAAGCGCTGAAACTTTGTAATTTCCAGAAAACAAACCCACTGCTCTGCGAACCCGTCTGTTGAGAGCAGACGTGACTCAGGTGTCCCGGGTACCAGCGGGAGAATGCAGTGCCACAGAGTGGCTTAAATTCTTGCGAGATGCGTTCACAGTGCTCAGCGATATGCAAAATTCCACTCGTTTGAAATGCAAATCCCTAATTACAGTGTCAAAAGTGACACTCTGAAGAGCAGTGTTCAACAACTACCACACCATTAGCCGTGCCTTCACAAACGAATACCAGCTTGTTTTCCTCAGAGGTCGCACCGAAAATCTGAAGTGAAAAATCCAGGCAGACACAACTCACAGGGCAGGATTCAGGTTTAACTCTTCCTGAGAGCTGCCTTCAGTATGTCACTGGAAGACCTCAGAAATACTTTAGCAGCTCACTGGCTTGGAGCATCGAATAGTTTATAGGCTGTTCTACAAAGTACAGGTAAATATTAAGACATTAAATGAAACTACTGAAAGGTAAAAGTACACATAGCACAGAGGGCTTCAGTTTTTAAATTTCAGCTTTTAGACTAAAATTCCCTATCCAAATTTCCCCTTCTTCCCTCTCTCTCACCTCTATTTAATATGGAATTGTTAAAACGACAGCAATATTTCCGTTCCATATCTTCAGAGTGCACATATTAGGTGCACTCTATAATTTCTGCATCTATTATAATACTTAAACATCAGTATTATAATACTTAGAACATCTATTATAATACTATAAAACCTAAAAAAATTAGCCTAAAAAAAGAGCAAAAATTAAAAAACCCCCCAAAAACCGAACCCAAACCAAACCAACAAACAAACAAAAAACCTCAACCTGGAATAGCCCAGTGACTTAACAACTGGAGTCTCCAGATCACTTTTTATGTATGAAATACACTACAAAAGCAAATACTAGACTGATTTTTAGAGCTGGAGTGTGACCCCTAGGTGGTGCTGACATCCTGTTATTCCACGAGGCTAAAGGAATATTCCACTTTATTAAACTGTATCCTGGAGCATCACCCCTCAGCAGCCGCCTCCAGGAGAGTGCAGTGCAGAGTCAGCAGCCCCATTTTCCGTAAATATTTTATTTTAACACAGTGGGTTTAAATCTGTAGCCACACAGAATAATTTGATTTCCTCTTCAGTGAAGGGGCAGAGTGCACAGCCAGGTGGTGGCAGTGGAATCTGGGTAATTGTGCATAGCCTGTATTTCAGGAAAGCATTTCTGAGAGAGAACCTCTCTTATGCATCAACATAAAGACAGAAGAATGCATGATATATTTTGTTCTTTTTCCCCCCTTTCAGATGGTGCCTGAATGTTTCCAAATAATAACTTAATATTACTCTGTATCACCCCTTCCTTTAGTGGGAAAGTAATCTGTTAAGTATCCCCTGCACAACGTGTAAAACTTCCACAGAAGAAACTGAGAACAGCACAAGAAAATCAGCTCAATTCAATTCCATTCTTCAATTGTTCAATTCCATTCTTAGGCTACACAACCTGATAAGATTTGAAGACTTAAAGAGATGTTATGGTTGGATGAAGGAGAATCTGATCTCTTACATGCTGAAAAGGAATATACTGCTCTGATCAAATATTTACCATGGTGCAAAGAAATTCAACCAGATGCTATTTTAAGTTACCCAAACTGATTTATTGACAATTTAAATGTGACATTATTTACAGCACTGTTTCTAAAATAATTTAACAATTTTCATAGATTTATAAAAGTACTGATAAATAGGAGACCCTGACAGTGACCAACCACAAATATTTCCCTATGCTACCGAACTACAACAGTAGTTCTTTTCTTTTTTCGTTTTTCTCTTTTTCCCTCTTTTTGTAAGTCCCATAATGGAGCTGCTTTACCTCCACCCAATGTGTAAAACTGCCAATACCAAAATATAATAAAATGACCATGCAGTGTGAAAGCTGTACCAGAGCAAGTGATTTCAGATGTTAGACTACAGTAAAAATACTACAATGCGAAGTGTCTTCCACACAGAACGTACTTGTGAAAAAATAAGCTTTGAAAGAGCTATTGGTTTATTTTTATAGAAATTAAAACCTACAATACTAGTACAGACATTTACAGTAACTTCCAATTCTGTGCTAGTTTTCACATATACCTAAAGAGTCAAACAAAACCAGTAATTTACAGACACCACTGCCTTAAGACAGCGGTTAGTTAGCTTATGGATAAAAAAAAAAATAAACCAAAACCAAAAGAAGGTGCTGATATAATTTCAGGTTTTGAAATTAATTATATTCCATTCTTATATGACACCAATTATTCTGTCCTGGGATCAACAAATTGCTGTGGTAAAGCCATCCATATCTCTCAAGCAGGAAGTCAGTTTGGAAGTTGGAGAGAAGATGGACTTGCCTGATATGTATCTTAGGTTCCAGTAGACAAAGAAAAGTCTCACAAAGCTGGACAATCGGGATCACAGCAAGCAGCAGCATGAGATATTTGTGGGGTTGGGATTAAAGCAAACATTTTTTCTTCCAAAAATGATGAAAAGTACACACCATCTAATCGAATACTTGAAATGTAAAGGTTCTCCTCGCTGGCATCACTGATGCCCCATAACACAATGTACACAAACAACAAATACTCACTTTTTAAGAACACATATTGCACAGCAGTGGGTGCAACACCAGAACACTGGTACCCCTGGCATAAATCTTGTTTTAAAGAGTTGTTTCAAACTATGCTATCCAGAGCAACTCCAAGCCAACGCTCAAACCCAGTAAGAATGGTTTGTGTACATCACTAACCCAAAAGTGTTTCAACAACGTGAGAGAAAACACAGGCACTTCAGATTCTTAGTGCACCAAAAGTTATAGGCCACGATTGCAGGACTAGGAACAGTTCAGTACCAAGAACAACAAAATTAAACAACAAGCTCTTCCACTGATCAATACAGAAACAAGAACTGTTCACAAAGCACTGGGAAGGAAACCATTCTCAAAACAGTAACCAAACTATACATTTAAACATTTAAGGAAACATAATTGCTGCAAAGCCTAATGTAACACAACATAAACCCTACTTAGTTCAAAAGATCTAAAGTGTCCAAATTCCAAAGTCCAAATGCTCTTCTCCCCCCTCCAAAACACCACTACATGCAGTCCACGGAAATCCAAATGTGCAAAAAGTTATAACCCACCTTTAGGAGTGCATCAAAAATAGGCTGACTATTCAAAATATTATTTTAGTGGAAATTTTACAGCACCATAACTAGAATTCCAAGGGAGTTCAGAATTCTTGTTGTGATAACAAAATCAGTTGACACTGTTCATCCTAAAGAACAGAAGAAACATTTTTGCATTTCCTGGTATCCGAAAGTCACGGAGAGAAAAAATTCTCATATATGCCTAATCTTACTGTAGTTTAAGATGAAATTAAATAATCACATTTGTTGGCAACAAGTTCTCCAAAATAGAGCATTAGCTGCAAATTTAGTAAATCTGCCAGATTAGGAATTAGAAGTTGCTGGTACCTTGCTTACTTGCAGAAGTACTTTTTTCTTTTTTTGTATGTGTTTTGGGTTGGTTCTTTTTCCTAAATTGTGCAGTTTGGCCCCTCCCTAGTAAGTGATTTACTATCAGGCTTTGAGAAAATGCCTAAGGTCCATTTCTGACCCTCAGCTGCAAGGCAACACACAAACACATTATATATACCCATGTGTGCACAGAACACACACACACATATATATATAACAGCAGTGCTCCGGTTTGGTTGTTTTTTTTTTTTTTTTTGTTCTCATTTCCTGGAATTTTCTTTGGTTCAAAGTCCGAGCAAGGAAATTAAAGGACCGAACAAATGGATCATTCTCCAAACACTTCCATCCCTACACATCACTAACTGGAAGGCTTGCATCATCCAGATCCACAAGGCCAGGATCCTGTTCCTGAGTGCCATTTTTGCTCCGGGGTTCCCAGGGGCCCCGTTCAGTCACTTTGGAAGTTGATTCTCTTGGAGCGACAGCCTGGATCTTGTAGCTCCCTGGCTTGGCCTTGGTAAAAGACTCGTGAAATCCTCGCTTCTCCAAGGCAGGGGGTTTGGGGTGAGGGGCTGGGACCAGAGGGCTGCCGTGAGGGGCTGTGGAATGTGAGCTGGCTGCGGCTGGGCCGGCAGGACGGACAGCATGGCCGGGTTCGGAAGAAGACTCGGGATGCTCCTGGAAAAAGGAGGGAGCGTGTCAGACGAAGTCACTGATGTCACGTTGGAAAGATGCAGTTTCAGATTTCACACTCACAAAATAAAAATAAAAATCGAGACAGAAAATACACAAAGCGAAGCATCAGCCACAGCAGCAGGAGGCAGGTGCTTTCTCAGGCACTGCTTTACTGAGTGTGAGCTCACAGCAGCATGTGACAGCAACATCAGCTGCTGCATTTCATGAAAATAAATTCTTAAATCAAGCACAGCAGCTCTTCAGACTTTATAATACAGTCCAGCAAATTGAGGCTCCTCATTCTACTAAGATGTTAAATAACCTCTTGAAGATACACGCTTTAAAGGCCATTGAAAGTTACATCTTTCCAAAAGAAAAATGTGTTCAGACCTATTCATATAAATCAAGTACTTGTATCCTGAATCCTGAAGTAATGCACATTTTACTGTTCCCTCTTCTTGGGATACCCAATCTCCCCAATTTCTCCCAAGAACCAAACAAAAATTTTATGCTATCAAGACTATATAAAAATTTCTGAAGTTAACAACCTAGAAAAGAAACTGATACTTCAGCTACTCCTTCCAATTGTCAGGTTATTATTTTATGTTTATTATCATCACTCTGCTGACCTTTACATAACTCTGAAAATAATCTTCCACCATTTATTTACTGACAGAAACAAGTTCCCAGACTACCCAGGAATGATTTAGCTGTCTGAAGCACAGGCATGGAATGCCATTTGGATGTCCTAGGATAGCCTGACCCCCAGAACAGGAACAAGAAGTTCCCTGCGTTCTGCACTGCATCTATCCGTTCTGTCAGGATGTCTCAATCCCTGAGCAGTGCTGGGTTTGAAATGCTCTGATCCAAATGCTGTGTGTGCATTAGGAGCTGCAGCTGCTGCCAGTTCTGCCATCACCAGTGTTAGTCCAGGAACTAAAGGAATCTGCCAACCCACGTGCACACACAAATCAAGGCATTTCTCAAGCACATTTGTTAGCCAAAAAAAAAAACCCAAAAACCAAAAAACCATCACAGATGTGTGTCCAAGATGCAAATATACATCATAAATTAAATACTTCTTTTTTTCCAGAGTAGTTTTTCAAGTTTCTTTTAGAATGTTATGACATTCTCATGACATGTGAATTAATAAATTTAATCAAAATGGATTCTGCCAAGTACTACCATATTTCTTTTTATAAATCAGTTTAATGTTATTGGATGAAGCTGTGCAACATTATTTTTGGACTTGAGTTTGGTGTTCAATTTCACTGAGGTATTTCACATCATTTACATTGCCTTATTTCATACCTGACTTGATACTCCATTTTAAGAAAAACATTTGCTTTAGGAGAACATATGATTCAGTGATTTACCTACTATTCTTCTTATTATTAATAATTTTACTTCCAAATAGGATGAAAGGGGTATTAGGACAAGACCTCTATGAGTTTTTCCTAAGCTGCCCTGAAGGATACTCAGATTTTACTACCCACAGTGGCTTTAATTCCACAGTTAAGAGACTGTGCTGCTGCACTGCTCCTAAGGTGCACTGCATTGAACAGTGCATTGATTATACATTATAATACTTCTTTGTTTGAACTAATCATTTCATGCAGAGACCTTATAAGCCATGCAAATCAGGCTACTATAGACCCTTCCAAATCCTAGTTACAACGTGCATGTTCTGTGTGCACTCATCTGTATTAGTTTGTGGGTAGCTTCAATTTAACCTTGCTTTTGCGCAGTTTCAGAACAAATGTAAAGTAAAATGGAAATATGAACTCTCATGCAAATTAGCTTTAGTACTTTCCTATTAAAGTGCCATCACATCACTTATGTTTAAATATTTACTGTGCTTTGAAGTATAAGCAGAGGTTTTGGCGTTTTTCATTTCCAATCATTTTAAAAGCAAGAAAAAGCAGTGCAAACCTGAAAGTGAACGATATTATTGATGAGTTAGTTTTCAGTAATGGTAATGACAACAGGTAGCATTATTTTTTAGTTTGTTTTATAGTGCAAATTAGTGTCTAGTCCTAGCCCTCTGTTAAGAAGGCAAGTTTCCATGAGAGCCCACATACGTGCTGCATTCACCAGTTCTTGATGTATACCTCTGTATACAAGGATTCGACAGCCTTCTGGCCTGCCGCATCTGGAACACAGTGCAAAGCTAAGATTAGAGTCACCTGGACTTGGGAGAGAGGACAACAGAGGGAACAAGAAGTGATGCAGACAGTCATAGCTACATTGCTCAGTTAGCCCCACACACAAAAAAAAAGGAAAAAAGCATACAGAAAAGTTACCTGCGTATTTTCATTGCCCCCAAAAAGAGAAAATTTATAACGGGAAGTTTTATTTAAAAGCATGAAGCAGCTACCAAAAATTGGCTGGGAGCCTAGGCTGAGTTACCAGAAACATGGTATCGATGCAAATTTGTAGTCAAAAGCCAGGTTTACATTATTGTATTTCAGATTATGGGGGTAATGATATATTCAGTCTATTACAAAACATCCCAGAGTCAGAACATGAAAAACACAGCATGCAACATCTGAACTGTGAAGTATTCCTGGACATACTTGGAGACACTGGGACACCAGAGTAACTCCCACTATTTTCCACAAGTTAATGACCTTTGTACTAAACATCTAATATGGTTAAAATGCAAGTAGGTATGAAATGCTGGCATCCACGTGGCTTCAGAAATACCAACACTTGTCACAGTGCCCCAGTTCAGTACTGCAAGACGCTGTTCTCACTGCATTTCCAACAGCAAGGACCAATCCATGTGAGCACAGATCTGTTACTTTAAATTTTCATCTGTATCTGCGTATACAGTAAACTATCAGCAACAGAGAATGACAATTTAGCAGTGAGAGTTGTTACAAACAAATTAGGATACTGTCATTTGATAGCAAAATGCAGCAATTAGCAGAAACACCTCGCAGGAATTAGAAAGTTTTAATTTAACTCCCAAACCAGTAGTAGTGACAGAGATCATACTGGACTTCTCTAGGTTAGCACTGCGTTATCTACGTGTTCAAGACAAACAATGCACAGGAAGTCACAGGTAGGACTAAAGTAAGTACTCAATTAAAAACACAAAATATTTGATGCCAGTCTGGTTGAAAGTTCATGCAGAGAGGCCACGTTACTACAGGACAGGAGAGAGAAGAGGCAAAAGGAAAAAACCGGAACTGAATGGCACAAGCGAACACGAGCTAATGGCATCTCCTCTGAGGTGCAGGATGACGTACGGAAGCTGCTGATCTCCCGGGTCCCCGCTGTGCTACGATGGCCCCAGAAATTGCCTTTATCCAGCTGTGCATGTCCTCGGGGCTGTCTGCCTGCAGCAAACAACAGCACCACGGTCAACATCAACTCTCAGCCTGCCCACTGTCCCACCACCTGCAGCAGCACAACAGTCTAACCCTGCTGTTCAGCCTCCTACTGAAACCCATTGGGACTTTATTTCTTAACCCAGATATTTCTTAAGGTCTGACTCTGAATTCACTATTAAATGTATACAGCTATATAAAGCAGTAAGTAAAAGATCCTGAAGATCACATTTCCCCTGAAAATCATGGCTTAGTTAAAGTGAAGAAATGCTGTTATTTCACTTTTAAAGTTGTATTTAACTCTGGCAGTCCCTTGGGTTTGCCCAAAGTTTAAAAAAAAGAAATTACCTGCACATAAAAGGTTCGAGAAGTTGTTACAATTTCAAAGAGATTGTCTCTCATCATTATATCACTGCAAATGAAATACAAAAATACTTCAAAAGCAAGTACAACTTTCTCCACTGTATTTTAACAAGATTGTAGGGCTGGCAGAGAATCAGAGCATTTGCTGTCTGACTTTTGCATTTCTTTATCACTCTACTGTTGTTTTTTTACTAATTTTAGCCCTAAGACTCTTTAGTTTACCAGTGGCACATGTGCTACTACATGTATTTTTAATAGGAACATTCCAAATCATATAAAGTTAAGTCTAAAAATATTTATCATACATTTTTAAAAGGAACATTCTAAATCATACGTTAAGTTTAAAAATATTTATCATTCTAGTCAAATTTCTGTAAGTAGCTTGCTAAAGAAAAAATAAAAAAATCACTATCTCTCAAGTGCTACAAAAGCAATTATTCCTTGGTGTAATTGCCATTTGGTAGGAGGGAAACAGCAGGATGAAGAGTGTTCTCAGCCAGATTCAGCCATCTAACATGAGTTAATGTCCTCTAAAGGTTTAGAGATTATACAAGCAGAATAGAGACCCCTGAAAGTGCTGCCTCAGATCACACAGCACCTACAGATCTCTAACTCTTGGTTCCATGATATTCCTTTGTTCCACCCTTGTCCAAACTTACAAGTTTGAAACACATTAATACAGAACCTCCAAAACCCATTTAATGCACAAAACTATGTGCTGTCCCATAGAGAGAGAACACCCCACATGCACACATCAAGTGAAGTTATTGAACAGCTCTCCAAGGAGCAGCCTGGCCATGACCAAGCAGGCAACTCCATCCCATGTAATGGCATCAGTGCTTCCCTCCTCACCTCTGTTTGCATTCCTGAACTTTATGGACCTCCTTTAGTGGTATAACCCTGAGAGGTTCCTTTTCCTGGAAAAAAACAAACATATTTACATATTTTAGTACAGTGTATCTAACAACTAGAACCAAAAGCCAGGGGCCAGGACAGCAGACTCACATAAATGAGACTTTCAAGGCAGTCACTTATGATAAAAGTGATGTCAACCAAATTTCATTTGCTTTTGTATGTATTAAACCAGCCATGGCACTTGCAATGAAGAGGAGGACAAATCAAGAAGTAAAACCCCACAAAACATTAATTCCATACCATAATGAAGACAACCACCCT
Organism: Dicrurus megarhynchus; assembly: GCA_013399195.1. Taxonomy (NCBI): domain Eukaryota; kingdom Metazoa; phylum Chordata; class Aves; order Passeriformes; family Dicruridae; genus Dicrurus; species Dicrurus megarhynchus. The sequence continues at coordinate 1,272,909 of VXAD01010086.1, read as the reverse complement.
GTCCCCTTCCCCAGACTAGATCAGACAACTGACTCTGACCTCGAGCAGGTCATTTCAGTAAAATTGTGATTACACTGATTTGCTATGAAATGCTACCATAAAAGATGCTTTGTTAATTGGACGTCGTGATATGGCTTTAAGTAAGATTAACTGGATCCTGTATTTAATACAATTAAAAGTAATACAAAGAAACCAGTCCTGTAACACCTGTAAAAGAGCAAGTACTCTCAAAGCATTTGGAAATTTTGTTACCATAAAAAAAACAAGCGTTAAAATTTCACACAACAGGAAAAAAATGAGAACATTCAAACAGAAACACTTTCACGTCTCCCATGACAACATAATGTCACACATACTATTATCTTCCGGTGGTTGTTGCAGTAAACCACAAACAAACAACTTATTATACCTCCTACTGTGTTTTCTTTAAGCCAAGTTACAATGGATCGCTTCAGCTGGCTACAACTTCCAGATAAAACAAAAGCTTTCAGCTCTGGAATGACTTCCCCTACCATTTCTATAACAGATACTTAGGAGATTTATGCTGAGCAAACAGCAAATGTCACCCACACGTAACCAGCCTCAAAGAGCAGTTTTGGTTAGATCATTTTGCTCTATAGCAGATCCATGTAGAGTTTAAATCCCAATGTTTTCAGTTATTGTGCTCTTATCCCCTCTCTGTTGTTCTCAGATTCAATCATCGATTACAATGCATTTTCAAAGTAACACATCAACTGTGAACTGCAAGATCATCTCTGGAGTACAGACACCTCTTGGAGGGAAAACTTCAGCTCAGAAATGATAATTTTCTGAGTCCCATACTCCCTGTATTCTACTGAGCTCCTGTGGACTGACACAGGCTCAAGGAGCACGATGAAATACTAAAAGTGCAGGTATTTCTACCATCTTTCTATTGTTCTCCCCCACAGTACAATTCTTCACTGGGTTAGAACTTGTTTGCGAGCAAGCTGAGCTCAGATTTGTTTTTTTAAATAAAAAGAGAAGGTTTCTTATAGGCAATGAGTCAGAACTGTTATGCTGACAGCTTAACAAAGATAATGATGCAAGATCAAACTCCTGCTACTGTTGGAGATGCCCTCATTAGAAATTAAATCAAAGCTCACTTCAGAAACAGCCTGAAATTTGGGTTCTTGACATTTTATATCTTATGTTTGGCCTGTAAACTCAATTCCTTTGAATTTATAATACTCTACAACTCAGGCTCCATTCCTTAGGTACAGATTTTCTTACACTTAAGTCTATTTTCCCAAAAAAAGGAATCCCACACTTAACTGTCTTCAGAACCAGCCATTTATTTTTTAAATGAAGCCTGAAGGCACATAACATCTGGTCAAAATCAGTCAAAAACTTAACAGTGACAAAGGAAGAAGAAAGGTCACGAAACTAAAAGAAACTCTGCAACTGTTGCTGCTGAATAGAAAATCAAGAGTTTTTTGTCCATCTTGGCTGCCCTGGTGAAACAAGGGTGTGGGAGAAGACCCCATCACCTGTATGAGAAAACACAATTCTAACTTTCAATGAAGAATTGCAAGATTATAGCTTTGTCTCTCCCACAGTGATCAGCTACTTCAACAGCACAATTAATTATATGAGAGTGCAAAATGACACAAGGTACTAATACAAAAATCAGGGTGACTGTAGAGTATATTTTATTACTGTTTTTCAGTGCCCTACAGGCAGCTTCCCAAACAGATTGAAGTATAAATTAACCACTTCCCTATTAATTTTTTTGTTCTTCCCAATCATGAGAAGTTATTACAGTACAGACTCAAGAGCTGCAGGAGCAGCACAGCACATTTTTCAAACACATGCATATTCCTCCAGATCTTCTTGCAACTGTCACTGGAAAATAACACAGAATTGGAAACTTACCAGTTCAGACTTGAAATACCCTATTGTGTTTTCATCTAGCTGAAAGTATCTTCTCTTCCAGTTCTTCATCTTAAAGAGAAAAGAAATAAATGTTTATACATTTTATATATATATATAAATACTTACATGTCATGTGTTATGCATATATTGAATTGTATTTATAATTTTATTTTTTATTTATATTACATGATGCTGTGTAATTCCTATTTAGTCATAACTGTTAATTTTGAGTAATGTCTTCATTAGTTTGTTATAATTAGAAATTTTGCATCTTCACTGCCCCCAAGATAATTATGCACAGCTCTACCCAATTAATAATTTCTTATGAAAACTGCAAAAAATTAAAAATTCTTTAAGCTACTATTTTCTATTATAAGATTTATCCAAACTGTAGAAACTCAACAGCAGAAATGTTCTGTAGGAAAAATTGAAAGAGAATACATCACAGGTTTCTAGTTTATTTTTAACTAAAAAAGGGATGTCACAAAAAAGAAGCTTCATAATCCAAGATAAAATGAGTCTGAGAACTCAAAGATGTGTATCTTGCTTAATCTGAACTATCTGTTCCTTCTTCTAGCAAAGCATCACATGAATAGCTCCACTTGTGTTAATCAGTCTGATAAGCTGCACAATTCTTCCTCTGAACTGAAAAATCAGCTTTTTCTAAACATTTTACTGATTTAAAAAGCAGGCACTGAACTTCTGTCCTAATTTAGATGCTTTTAATAAGCAAAATAAGGATCTCTACAGAATGTAGAGCAGGAAAATGCCCAGCTGCATGCACTACCCATAACATGGAGGTCTGTGCACACACTTTACCCCTCTAAAATATCTTCAACAACATCACACTGAAGGGAAGTAATGCAGCTACAAATTAAATGCTACTAGAGGATAACTTTTATTTTTAGTTATCCTTGTCAGCAGTAATAAAATTCCTGGTGATTGTCTTTTGTTTTTAATAACACTTACCACTGCTCCTTGTTTTACACAGTAACCAGCTTTGATAATGGCATTATCTGGGGGATGCTTAGCAGCAAAATAAGGAAGGTGACTTTGTGACCGCTTCAAATAATTCCTGTCAGCCCCTTCACTGCCCTCACTGACTTCTTCTTTCTAGAAAAAAAAGCAGGAAAGTTCAGAATACGCTCAGGTTTTTTTTTTTTTCCTAAAGGTCAAGGAATAACTATACTAGTTATAATAGGAAATAACTGTATCATCCTACGCTCACAAATCCCATTTCCAATTTGAAAGAACAAAATATTTTAACTGATTTCCAGAGACAACTGAGACTCCCCAAAGGCTAAGTCCTTGTAAGCTCCTCTTAGAAGCTAACTAAGAAAGTGATGAGTACTTTCAAATAATAATGACAAACACTCAGTAAAAAATATGGTACAGATTTAAACTCATGCATGTATTTAGTGCAAATTGTAACGTGGGCAAAACCCTAGAGGTGGCTACAGCAAACAAAAAGTTATCTCTAGGGCTACAAGACATCAGAATTCACCAACTTTTTTAATGCAGTTTGGGAGTATACTGTCATTTACATGATATTCATCTAATCTGCAACTATTTTCAGCTCAGGAAACTTTCGGCAACAGATTCAGTTCTATCTTTAGCACCGCATAGATTCTACTTCCATAAGCTTGTCCCACCTCTCAAACTTTTATGCCCACTTTTCCTTGCAACTTTTTGCTGTTAAAGGGGCAGAACTTCACCACTGTTAACACCAACAATTAACTTCACACAGACATAAATATTATTATTATTGTAACAGGTATGTGCGAGCAAAGAAAATCAGTATTCAAGCAATTCTTTAAAATCTTGTATAAAGGGAATAAATTCATTAGGACACCCCACTCAGCAGGAATAAAAGGTGCATTTAAAAGTATTCCTGTATAAAATAATAACCCACTTTTTTGGAGGGTTTTACCTGGGTGGGTGTAATGATGGGAACACCACCAACAATTTCTGTCCTGTAAGAGACTTGCTTCTTTCCACCTGGGCTTTCAGCTTGCCGATTGGCATTATCCATTTGACAGAGAGGATCAGACTGCTTTGGTACCTGCAATTGGAATGTGAGAACTGACATCAGTTTCATGAAAAAAGCCCTAAGCATTACACAAGAATTTTGAGGCATTTTCAGCAGGATTTAACAAATGTTCACTAATTGTGCAAGGCTAGAAATGGCTTCCACAAAAATCTGTTGTAAAGACTATGCTTTAGTGCTCAAGAGAAAACTGGTGCCAATAAAGACATTTCACTGGATGAAACCAGTTGCAAGCTTTGCCATAAAGTGCTTCACTTGATCTTCAAGAAGCACTGCTATTTTATAGAACTGGTTCTTTATTTTTCAGCTGCTTTCAGTTTTAGTAAGAAGTGGGGACGCCCCAGTGGCTGCAGAGCCAGCACAGCAAGGCCATAAACGCTGGGACTTTGGTCACTCAGAGTGTCTGACCAGTGTGACATCTGTCCTCACATGTCCTTGGCATGAAAACTGTGTGTTACTGCCCCCATTTATCACACATACATTGCTAAATTCTCTCCAAAACAACCCCGCCTACCTACCTCTAACTATCAATAACTATTAGATAATTCTCTCAAATGTGGAACTAAAGCCATCAAAACTCCACAGGAATTTGCTTTCCTTGTGTTTTGACCTAAAATGTTTACTCAGGTTGCTGAATAAACTTCTTTAACCTAAGAAATGCACTGACTACCTAACACATTTTCATTTCTAATCTCCTTTCACCCTAATATTAATATAGCAAATCTGAAGAGACTTCAACAAGAAGAGATCAAGTCTCACACCCAAATTCCCCACCCAGCAACCTACTGGGTATTTACAGAAGACATCCACACTCCTTCAGAAAGGAGGACACACAAATTGTCCATCCAAGACAGTGACACATTCAAAACTTGGAATTGAACTGATCTAGACAAGAAACCAAAGCTACTTTATAGCTTCTGATTCAAGTTCCTGTGCCCAGGACTGCTTATTTTACAAAATACAGCCTGCAGAGAAGTACAGACAGTGCTGAGAGCAGATGTCAGCCTAGGACAGCATCCTCCTGGCCACCCCTCTGCCAGTGACTCCATCCCCAGCCAAATCCAGCACTGAAGGATAAGACACTCATGAGCCTCAGCCTTTTAAGAGCAGGGGCTTGTAGCTACAGCTTTGTGGGCAAGTGCTTCAGCTGTCACAAACTCCTACTGAAAACGCTGCAGACCAAGCCCACAACCACCTCCTCACACGAAGGCATTTTCAAACAGCACTCAAAAATGGGTACAGAGTGTGCTAGTCTGCAGAGGTTCACAGTCATACTGAAATTATCAGCACTCAAGAGGACTAAAACATGCAATGAATCTTGGAGGATTGCAACCTGCAGCAAGTAATGCTCATAGTAAAATTAATAATTGAGTGATCTTAATTATTTGATTAAATAATTGGCCGTACTTAATACTGTACTCGAGCTGTGAACAGATGAATGGTTCAAAGGCTCGTTCCTTCAAAGATAAAATACTAATGATTTCACCAGCCATTTAAAATGCAAGTTAAACAGATGATAAATAGCATTCACTCTAAATTGATGCAATTAATTATCTAGTTGTTCACTTTATTTCTTCAACTGGAAACAGCTCAGGCCTGGTTGTGGTGCATCCTCCTTATGAAAAACCCAGGTGAGAAGGTTTTGTGTTTCTGGGGTTTTTTTAAATATATTACACTTTTTACTAGTAGCGTTTTTTGGAACCCCAAAATGGGCTACATTAAAATAATGCAAAGAACTATGTAAACATCCTTAGATAACTTAAAAATGAGACAGTCACTGGCAACAAGCACAAATGTGTGCACCCATGCTCACATCCCCTTCTTTGTCAGGGTGTGCTCTCAGAAATGTTCATTGTCATCACTTCCCCAAAACTGGAGAAAACAAAACCATAACTTCTGCCTCCTGAAAAGATTGAGATAACACGTGGAGGTTTCTATCATGAGATAACAACTTGTCCTGGCACAAACCAGAAATTTAACATTCACCAGAAGAACCATTAATGTTTCTTTGCATGGAAATCAGGAGAGAGCCTTTGGAGCCTGGCATGATGTGCTTGATCAATATTTTAGTGATACTTTGAGAAATACCAACTTTAGACAGCAGGTAAAAGTATATGCATCTTTTCATTGCTTGCAAGTGTCTTCTGGATATTTCAAACAGCATTAAATGGGCACAGTTAATTTTAAATTATTAGAAAACAACTCATGCTGTAATTAAAAAGATAATCACATTTTTGTCCAATTTCCAAAAAGTAAATTAAATTCAAGTTTTGGGGGAGTTCCGTACAGCTTCTCCAAGTACTGAAAAGCCAAGCCAAGACTTGTTTGCAGTGATAAAAACTGGAAGCAAATGTTACATTTAAGCACCTTGAGACAGTCACCATTGGAAAACACTGCTAAATATCAACTCAACCACTTACTGTGATTTTGGTAGCTTTGTTCAGAACATTTACCCATTCAACTAGGTCCTGCTGATCATTGGCTTGTAGAAAGTATTTTCTCATCCCTGCATTCATAACTGTTAAAAACCATTATGAAAAGTTAACAACACTGAAGTTTAAGAGCAAACTTAACATCATCATGAAAAGATTTTATTTCAGATGAAAATTCCATCTGAAGTATTTAACTGCTCTGCTGCGTTTCTTTTTAGAAAGTCACCTCAAGACACATAAATCTACTTGATTGCTTTATTCTAAAAAAATAGTAATTTAAGCTCTCCACTTAAATGGCATCATACAGACTTTGAAAAATGATTTTTATGACATAGAAATGAAACCTTGAATTTTATCAAACTATTCTGCAGTTCCATTTCCTCTTTCTCAATTTCCCCAAGCAAGAAGTTTTATACCTGGGGACTTCTACAATTTCTCCTTTTAATCCTCTGCCCAGAATCTGTTATCTTTGTGATAACATTATGAACATGACTATGGTTACTGATTCACTTTTAAAAAAAATCTTTTTATTGCTGGAAAAATCGGTATTAATTACCAAGTATATGATGCACAGGACCAAATAACTTTTAACACAGCTACAACACAGATTTCATTTTACTTTAGTGACTTGGCAGAGAAACATATTTTAGTCAGTTTATATCTCTACCTCACAACACCTGGCATCCTTTATCCAAAAAAGACAAACAAATTTCAGTGTAACAGCAAAAAAAAATCATGGCTAATTCTTGAAATAGGTGTATAGTGATTAAAACCATCTCAATAAAATTAAATTTAAAACGAAAACAATCTGAATAAAAAGACAGTAAATTTGTATTTTTTCTCTAGAAAGTATGAGCATCACTTTAATAAATTAGAGGAATTTAAGCCAGCATCTTGGATCATTAAGGTGTTTTAGAGCCAGCCCACTGACAGGAGAAACTTTACAAGTGCTGAAGACAAAGCCCTCCACACGTGGGCAGAGGAATCTGTACACGGCACTGAACTGACACACCAGGAACTTGCCTAAAACCAGAAGGAGCTTTATGATTATCTAAAGCTTCAGGAAATTTTAAACAAGTTTAAACCTAGAAGGCACCCCAAGAATTTCTTTTTTTTTTCTGTGCAGCAACAGAAGCTGAAATTTGACCTAAGAGTATTGTCTGACAGTATTTCTAGATCAATTAAATCAACTCTTTTATCAGTAAAACAGATTTCAATAGTTAAATTCCTTGTCTTCACAGCTGACAGGCATGCCACGTTTCTGAAAACAAGTTTTATTGTTTATTAATGCCTCAAAAATTTCAGACATCTGAAAAACAGCTCTCACCTACTCCTCATTAAGCTGCAATATGAAAAAACACAGGAACACCTTATGAGGAAGCCAACATTTCCATCACACTAAAGAAGAAAGTGAATACAAGCTATTTTTTAAACACTACCAGCTGTAGCTGGTACCAGAACTGCAGAGCATTATCTTTGTTCCAAATTTCTGAAGAAGGCACTTGATGCACACAGCACATGCCAGAACTTACCAAAACAGAACTCTGCCTTTGGCCTCAGCTTAGTTGCATCGCTAACCTAGGAGGGAAATTCAGATTATAAATGTCACAAAACACACATCAGATATCAGAAGTTTTATTCCCTTTCAAGTGGGTAAATTCAAAGATTAGCAGCACGGCAAGCTGGTTAAGCACAGTGATAAACAGAATTAAAAATAAAAATGAAAGACAAATAAACAAGGAAGGTGGGAATATGCAGTATTGACAACAAAAAACGCAAAGGAAGAACAAGAAATGAGCAGAAAGACAAGAAAAGGTCAAGTATTTTTCTCCATTTATTTGTTAATGCAGTATCTGCTACAAATTTAACCACGGAAACTTTCTTAGCTCACAGTTCCCTTTCAGACATATTTAGAACTAACTGTACACAGAGGGTAAACAGCTAAGTATTTTCTAGAAAATTTTCTGTCCTGTCTACTAAAGGTCATTATTACTTGCAAACTATCACACCCAAAGACTTACCTTCCTCTTCATAAACAGCCTGTCTTGTCTCCAAGACTAATGGGAACTCAAATACTCATAAAGAACTGAAATGTCAATTCTATGAGCACAAAGAGCTGCCACTTGAAATCACTAAACAAACCTAGGCAACAGAGTAATTAATCTGTTCTTATTTTAACCTGAACCTATTGAAGTGCTTGTAACACCTCTCTAATTCAGGAGTATCACAGAAGCAAAAGGAGTAAGTGGCATTTAAATTTGTCTGAAGTTGAGGCCCTTGGTAGTTACCACCAAGAATTTAACAAGTATCTCACATATTAATTCCCTTACCTTTGAAATATAGGTAAGTTTAATGACCCCAACAGGTGGAGATCCAGAGGGAAGATTCTGAAACAAATCACGTGTGTTACAAAGTGAAATTAGTTTATTCTCATACCACAGTGTTTATGCATAAAAAGCAAGTAATTCCACAAACAAAAAGAAAATCCTACATATTTTTATAGACAATGCACAATGTATGCTTGAAACAGGATCTAAACTACTTGTTTATTATACACACATCTGTTAATCAACTAAAACCAGAAAGACTGCTAGAAACAATACAAATAGTAATTGTTTCAGAGGTTTATGTATTTTACTAGAGGAAAAAGGATTCTTGTGGGTCTGCATCCAGGAAATCCGGAAAGAATACTTTTTCCTTAACAGATGTTGGGAGTCTCATGTACTTTGACCAGGGCAGGCGGAAGGGACAAGAAGTGACATTCATCTATTATGTCAGATACTTCAAAGGCCATCTCACATATTTTCCAATCACTTCAGGGATTTCAAATGGCCTTCGCATAGTTATAAAAACCCTACAGTTCTTCAAAACTAAAGCAGTGGAAGAAAATCAAGAAGTTTCAACTTGCCTCTTGCAAGAAACCCTTTCATTTGTACACGTAAAATAAAAGGCCTAACCTAGGCCTGGGTGTGCACTGCAAATATCATTAAGTCTTAAAACTTCTGAGGAATTGCAATTTCTACAGCACTTCAAGATTTTGTCCACATGCCCTGAATTGCTTCGTTTCACTCATCGAGATCAAATGTTTGAAGTCTGTCTTACTTCCAGAAATTCTTTTTCTCCTCAGTGAGAACTGCTAAATGCTTCAGTCACAAGTCACATCCACCGAGCTGCACTTCATTTACATTTTGGTTTTGCTGATTCCTTTGAACAGCAGACTCCTGCTTTTTAACTCTCCTGTTCCTGGCAGAAGCGTACATGGATATTCTTCTAGCAGGCACTTGTCAGCTGACCTGGATCCTACGCTCTCACTGTCTCTGTGCCCAAACCTTGAGCAATTATCTGTTCTTCCCTCTGCTAGAAAACACAGGGATGCAGGTAAATTGTAAAAGTAGCTTTTATCTAAAGGCTGCTCTCCATCACAATGGATACAAGCTGTTCTCATTCATACATCATCCATGCTGGACTGCAACTGCAGGTTTCATCAAAAATTGCTTTTCAATGACTGATTCTGTTGAGGGAAAGGAATATGTAATGCAAGGAAAACCACACACTGCCACATAAGGTTAAAGGTGAATTAAACACCTGGATGTGTGATTAGGCTCAGCTGGTTATATTAAACTGATTTACAATTATTTCACTTATGTCAATGATTTTTTCCCCAGCTTCCAGGTCCATAATACCAAACTCCACTTCTCTTTTGTGAATTTGTTAAAAAACCCAGACTTGACCTAAACCAGGAAACTCCTGCCAGGAACAGCTCACCTGTGGGTTATCCATGTACCATACCAGGCTGTCTTCTCGTGTGTCCAGAATGAAGTACCGCCGCAGGAATTTCCCACTATTCTCATTTTCCTCAATGTCTAGGAAACCACAGATGCGATTCTGGCGATCCACATAAGGCATTTCTGACCCTGGACATCACACTGCACAACAAAAAGCACAGGAGGTAAGCAAAAGTTCCTTGCTGCTAATTTTAAGACTGCCCTGTGCCTACCCATGACATTTCGAGCAGTTTCAAGCAGTAGCTTAAAGAAGTTTCTACGGAAGGGTAAGTGAAGCGTAGCTGCTCCCCACACCGCCACCACTGAACTTTTACATAGGACTTTCAGACTTCCTTGAAGCATGAATTTAGCAGATCTAATAGCCTAAGTGTAAAGTTACAAGTGGTAAGCAACAGATGAGCATCAAGACTAACTTTGACAAGACCACTGAAAAATAAAAGTTCTCCTTCACAACATGCACAAAATTGAGACAGCAGTGGGGTTACACTTCCTCCTTTGACATTGCCTCTCATGGCCAAGAAAGAATCTTTGTCAGTGGCTCGACTGCCCAATGCAATTTTTCATGTCTTGCTTAGGCAAATGCAATAAAAAAGCTTTTAGAAACATTGTTCACATTTCTTCTCCGACAAAAAGCACTTCACGTCTAACCATGTCTAAGAACAGACATCTTTTCATTCTTATACGCTGAACAGGCAAAATGAAGTTCTATGTGCACCAAGAGAGAGAGGTGAACACCCTTTGCTCATGGTACTGAGGTCTGAGGGTATCAGGCTTTTTTTTTTTTTATTTTGGGGGGGGTCTTTTTTTTATTTTTTGTTTGTTTAGCTTTAAAAAATTAAATTAAAAGCTGCATTGTGCCCACCTATTGCCATTTTGCCTGCTTCACCTTTTATGGCTCTGCCTTACTGCAGCCTATTGCATCACAGGTTTTGCTTCCTTTTATTTTATGGGACAGTCATTTTACTTTAAGAGCCAGCTTTGCAAGACCAAAGATAAATTTGCATATTCATCTAAAAATGATAAAAATCAGGTTGATGCCAATCTTTCCCAGGGCAGAAAAGAAATGATTCAGTCTTTACATTTTGTTACAGAATTCAGAAATAGTACAGATCCAAAAATACTAACGTAAGACACAGAAGGTTGAAGCACTTCACACTTTTCATAATTTTCCAACTTTTCCAGCTTTAACCATGTAATGTGTAAGTTTCATTTTAGTATTTCTTTGAATTCTTTAATACTTTTTTAAGGTTGCTTTATTTAAATTCATTTGCATACACACACAATGAGACAGACACCTGATAATTATCTGTAGCAAGCTACTGATATACCACAGCAGAACATGAGACACAGTTTTTCAAATGCTGTTTTGGGGAGAGAATCAGTGTTTATTTTAGGGACTCAGATATCCACATTTTTTGGGGGGATCAAAAGACAAACATGTAGAGATATACTTGTATTTAGCTGTCATGTTATATGCCTAATTAGAATATAAGCAAAAGTTTGGTTCAACCACTTTAAGAAATGGGTTTTAAAACGTCTATTGCCAGCAACAATGCTTTAAATATGCTAAGGTTTGTTCTTCAATCAAGTAAGAAAATTTACTAAGGTAATCTAAATTTTCTTGGTGTTCCTCACAATTTAAATATCACAGATCTAAGTCAAGTTCTGTAACCAAGTTATAACTATAAGGAATACAAAAATAAACACTTGAGCACTCAGGACAATATCATTATTTTAACAAACATTCATCAGTAATTCAATTGAAGCTCTTGGGATCACTTCACACTGAAGCAACATCTCCCTATAAACACATCTGAGGGAAAGCTCAAGGATAGCTGTTCTCTAAATGATACCTCTAATCTGGCAGAATTTGGCATCACACCTTGTTTTCATTTAAATGAATATAAAAATTGCCATTTACCAGTATTGCCCTAAGTTGTGCCAGGTGGTCCCCCAACAAAATCATCCAGCACTTCCAGGACACCCTTTAGGCTTCGTATCAACAGTTTATGAAGCCCAGAAAAGCCCTGTGCCTAAAAAAAGCAAATATTGGTGGCTGGTTTCCTGTCTGAGCAGACTTAAAGCTGTGTTCTCTGCAGATGTGAAGAAAACGAAACAAGGAAAACTTGTTTTTGAAACAAGATACGGATTGATTAAGAATCCTTGAATAAAACCAACTGAATTTTCAAAGCACTTTTCCCCTATAAGAGAATCTATGTTTCAGAAAACCTTTTAAGGAAAATGAAAGGAGGATGCTCATAATGCTCCATTATGAACATACAATTAGCTAAAGCTGAACTACTGCAATACTTGAAATTTTTTTTCCAGGGCAAAAGACTAAACTCAAAGCTTTTTCTTATTTGTCAATAAACCAACTCTCACAAAAGAAAAAAAATCCCAAACCTAAATTAATAAAGATTTTCTATTTCAAAGTACGACTAGTTTATTTCTAGCCTACAAAATAATTATATTTGCACCTACTCTGTGCTCTATGAAAATACAGCATAAACTAATATTAATCTAAAAACTTAAATTGTATAGCTGCTGTTTTCTTCAAATTAGTTTGAAATTCGTCATGGGATTACAGACCTCTACTAGACTGATGGTCTTAAATAATAAGACACAAAAACCCACCCCTTTAACTTTATAATAAATTGAAATCTTACACAGTATCATCCAACTGTTTTCCAGTTTTAAAAGCCTACTCATTACACCATATTACACCTTGGCAAGTTTCCCCTGTAAATTAACAGCAATTCTATTCAGCCTTCATTAATGAACCACAATTTGCAATGAACATTAAAAAAAAAAATCAATTTGTGCCTGTCTTCCAGTTACTAAAGGGACTGAACACATGACAAAACCACCACCATGATACCCTTCCTACAACTCTAGACAGACCAAAAAAGCATCGATGGAATTGCCATGATTCATATAAGGAATTGAAGAACTCTAATTCCTCAGCATAGGAAATCTGGCTGGAAGACCACCAGCCCAAGAATTCAGCTTTAAAGTGTCTTCAGAATACAGACCATTCTTGCATAGATGAGATTTTTCATTAGATTATTTGAAGCAATTATGAAACAAAAATCTCCAAGTCTGTACATTTTACAGCATTATTACATGCACCCTTAGTTATTTTCTGCAGCAGAACCTGCAGGACAGAACAGTGTATTAACTCTTCTAGAATCGAGTATTATAAAAAGATTATGAGTTCTTAGAAAGGCTGAAGGCATCAAACCTGTTACAGATCACATAAAACTTCATTTCATTTTGCCTTCCCTCCCTGGAGTGGAGGGGTAGGGCAGGGGAGATGTGGGTCAATGATACAGTGCTGCTTCAGGAAAAATATCCCTGTGGCCCATTTCCTCCTGGTTCTTGCCACAATCCACCAGAAACTAAGAGATTTTTGAAAACCTATTTTGTGGTGTATAGTAACACTCTGTAAGAACTCAGAAAACTCTCAGCTCCTTCCAATTCTTTCCTGGAGGGCTGTGTTATAATCCAAACAGGAGGTGTCACTTATTTTTGAAGCCTTACATCCCTCTTTCCAGCAGCAGGGTACTAAGTTAAGTAGGTCCATACCTCATCAGCCCAGCTTCTCTCAGATTTCCCCTCTCCCTGCTCTCTTCCTCTGAGGTACAGCACACACCGACATTCCCCAACATTTATATCACACACTGAGGGCTGCCTGGCCTCCTGGGCACCACTATAAATAAAAATCCCAGATCACCTTCCCCAGTCTCACTGTAAATGCATGACTGCACAAGTAGGACCTGCAGAGGCACACGAGCATCTCCTTTTCACCGTTTATAACAGAAGGCTTAAATTCTCCTACGTTAATTCCTATTTTTAGTTTCCCACCAGCACCTGCTCTCGAGTTCACCTCCATTACAGATTGGCTGCAGCCTTCGTATCTTCAAGTACAAGTCCAGACAAGACTGCAGTGAGGTGCCAGATAACATTTCCGTGGCCCAATCTCTCCTTTGACTTGATTTCCACAGGTAGCTACAAGCCAAGGACCCCTGGCTGACTACAGCAAGTGGAATTTTGTGTTTGCAAAAAGACCATGCAACAGGCTTTGCACTATCACAGGAAAGCTTGATTAATAAATACAAGATGAGCACTTAATACCTCTTTATTTTACTTGTCTTTTCCCCAAGGTTTGGATATATTTTATTACTTTTATTTCTTTTATTTAGAGAAACAGTTCTACTTCCTGCTCTTTAACGTGTGGACATTTGGAACTTTAGATTTAACTTACCCCAGGAGATGACTTTGGGGTTCTTCTTCTATCAGCTAGGAAGATTAAGAAACATACATTACCGACTTACTCATCCCTATGAAATGAAGAACAACATTCATACACCTCCACTTGATAAATATAAAATGATGCCATGAGTCATGCCCATCCCTCCTCCCCACCTCCCTTTTTAAGCTCTGCTGTTTACAGCAGCTCCAGCACCACAAAGGGAAGGTAAAGCAGCATCCCCAACGATCTCCAGTCTTTCCTGCAGTTCCAGAGACAGCTTAATTAGTGAAGGCTCCTGGCTTTTGCCTAGGCAATTACTCTCAGCTTCCTGCTGTAAATCAGCTGCTCTCCAGCTGGTCATCTCTTTTACTGACCATTTACTGACTCCCGAGGGGAAGGGATGAGCTCAGACTGTCCTGCTTATCCCCTGAAGAACACAGCCATGAAAGCTTTCCTTCTTGTGCACTTTCAGAACAAGAAAAGGGAGCAGGGAGGGGGAGATTCCAACCCTAAGACAACCAGCTCAGAATAGCCTCTGAAAACAAGTCACATAAATCTTCAAGGGACAGTAGTTCAACTTCTTTTTATTTCCTTGAAAACCTTCCAGCACAGGCAGCCCACCATAGAGGCAGCTTATACTATGAGACAATGGCCCTGTTCACCTTTCACACAATTTCCAAAGTACCAAAAATATGACAAAAAAACCCCACAAAAAACTAATCCAGGAACTGGAGAGGTGACTTGGCTGCAATTCTTTTGACAACAAAAGATAATTCAGAATTGATGGATTTAAAATTACAAGTCCAGCTTTTCAATTTCCCAAAGATCCTCCACTGACTCATTTTTGTTCTGGAAGGCACAGCAGACACTGGATACTTCTGTTAACAGAAAAGACATGACTTTGATTTGCTAGCAGCCTATGACACTCTGATCAACTTTTTAACGACATCTAAAAATGAGAACTGGAAGTCTCCAAGATACACTGCCTCCTAAATTCAGATTCCCTCTCTAAAGTAGTCAAAAAGAAGGAAAAACCAGCTGCAAAAGGCCAGTATTCACCTGTAAGAGAATTCCTAAGCAGAAGTCAGTCTTCCAAATAAAAAAACCTGAAGTACAAGTAGCACTGACCTCTCCTATCCCTGACCAAACTATGAGGGATGCCAAAAGATACATCCCTCCCCCAGTACCTAATCCAACTTCCAAGCAGATCACAACATAGAAAAATCATCATTGCAGTGATGAATCATCTCACAAAACCAGTAGCCTTATCTTGAATTTAAGTCTTATCCAGTCATGATTCTGTGTTCAAAATGCTGATCTGCTGTTTTCCAGGAACACTTGTTAAATCAGGGAAAGCCAACCACTCCCATCTTTTCCAGTGTACCGCAGCAAGTCAAATGATTGATTTCATTCAATACTATCCTGTAATGTGGCTTTCACCTCGGAAAAATTTCAGTATGTTCTAGGGGAAGACTGGGGTTCCAAGGAAAACACTCTGAAATTACCTGAATCCACCACCCCCTGGCCTATTTCAAGCACTGATCTGCAGGTTCCACGATGGAACAGACTGGTACTTCCTCAAAACCTTCTGCAGAAACTTCTCTTAAGTGTTGTTTCCTGTTCTTAACTGAACTATTTTCCTCCATTTTAAGGTATTTGCAATAGCAGCCAAAGGCTCTGGGATATGATGGAATGAAGGAAACGCACTGCACAGGATGCAAAACTCCTCTCTATCACTGATCTTTTAAGCCAAAACAAAACAAAAAAACCCAACCTCACCTATTAATGGTTTTTGCCCAGCTAAAACAATTATTTTAATTGTCCCTCTAAATGCACTGAGCTAACACAAACAAAAGGAAGCATCCTGTGCAATGAGGCCATTATAAAAAAACACTCTTGAAATTTATCCATTAATAACTTATGAGTGATGACCAGCTTACAAGGAAATAAAGTAAAATAACAAAGCTGAGAAACAGTGATAGAACATGTTCAATAACACCAAGTCTTTACAACAGTCAGATGTAATTTTCATCACTTTATATAAAGCCTAGATAATATGGTTACTCAAAATGAGATAAAAACAAGAAAAATACAATAAAGGAAAACAAAATACAGTTACTCTAATTCACTTTGACTTGTATCTCACACAAGCCCCAAAACAAGTGTTTAAATGCTAATTAATTTCAGTTACATACTAGTCAAAATCCTTCAAAATGCAAGTTCAGAGTTAATTCATATTTAAAATTATTTTAAATTTTTTTATCGGCTTTTTCAAAATTTTGAGTAAGTGCCATCTGCAAAACTCCAAATATGACAAATTAGGTCCTTGGTCTTGAAGATGCTTCCATGTTTATTCTATAGAAAGTGTCCATTCATGACAACCAAAACAAATTTAAAATTAAGCAGGAAATAACCACATTACTTATTAGGATTACTTATTATTACTAGTTAGTAACTAGAAAAAACCCTGTTTGATTTCAGTAATAAACTAGTAACTGTTTCATCCAGGCCAACCACTCCAAGCACTTGAATTCCACACACTCCCAGCTATTTCAAATTCCCATCTGAATCAAACTACAAATCCTTGTGAAGCTTATTTGACTTGAGGAAGTCCAACACAAAAATAAAGTGAGGCTGGTTGAATAACGAAGTTTGCCATTTTTGAGCCAGTCTTGCTGATTTTCACTCTGAATCCTGGGTATAAACTCAGCAGTATAAATAAACACAGACCTTCCCGGGAAGTATGCAAGAAATGGAAAGGCCAGCTGTTTAGGAAATTAGCTATATCTTCAGTTTTTACAGAATACTCTTAAGTTGTTAAAGAAAGGGCTGTAAATAACTGAAATTTTTAGTTCATTTGAAATATCAAATAATGAAAAGAACATTATCATATTTTAATATTTGGTTTGATCCCTTTTACAGATATAAAAAGATTTAATGAAAGCAAAGCACACAAAGCTGACCATCAATTTTGATTTTATAAATCTAATTTAGCAAATTTGATGCAGAATAAAGAAAAGTGCAATGCTTCACCTACATTAAAACTCTGGAAAGGAAAAAATCATTGCTGTTCAATTTTCACCTCATTTAAGATTTACAGTACAGACTGTGTTTGTATAATCCACTATGTGGGCCAAAATTCCCTCTACTGCAAAGATTTGGTATTTTCTCCAGAATCCAGCTCACTTATCAATTATATCAGTCCTACACAAGGATTCCCAGAGATTAGGACTAATCTCAGAGCTCTTCAGTAAGTGCCAGCACAGTGAAAGCTCTTTAGGAAGAACAGGGTTTTGTCTGTCTCATGTAAGAGAACCAATGTCATTTACAGAACACGCCAGCTCCTGTTTACCAAGGTGGGAGGAGAAAATTAAGCTCCCATCAAATGGCAAAATTTCTGGGACATTACCCTCCCCCTCCCTTTTTTTTTACATCTTAAATTAAGAAAATCAAATCCCACTCTGCCATATTTAATAAAAGTCTCACCCGACACAGAGATAAACCCCATAAAGTGAAAGCTGCTCTGCAGTGACGGGTTGTGTAGCACAGTGCCAGCACACGAACACTTCACTCGAAGCACATCACTCACTGTAACTTCTCACAGAATTCATTTCCAGCAGCCTTCCTCCTTGGAACCAAGCCACGAGCCCAGGGAATTGTCCTCATGTCAGGTACAGCCCATGCCTGGCTGCTGGCCGCCTTCCTCACCTTCCTCCTTATTTGTGGGATGACACAAATACCAGTTACTGCCCAGCTGTTGCTGTGCACTGACAAAGGTGTTTCTCAAAACCTCAGTTATGGTGTGTAGGGAGAATAACACCCCTCCACCCACAGAATAATCCCAAAAGCACCAGGCAGGCTCCTGGCATTTTGTGGGATTGCTGTCTGACCTACACACAGCAAGGGAGAAACACTCCAGAAGAATTCCAAGTCCTGTGTACATCCAACAAGCCTGGAAATCCTGGATGTACCATGAGCATGCAACAGGATGGGTTTCAACACTCTGTACTGCTGCCTCCCACAAAAAGGCAGCAAATGGACCTCCTGAAGGAATCATGCTCCTCCATCAAAAAAATAGGACACCAGCACAAAGTAGGAAGATATTATAGAAAAATTACAGCACCTGCAGTGAACTTGATTTAAGGAAGAAACAAAAGAAAAAAGGTTAATGATAAAAAAATCAAGATAATCAAATCCTGAAGTCCTGAATCAGCAGACACACTTTTGAAGCAAGAACATCCTTTAAGTTACCCAACCTTCCAGCACTGGTGCACACACTGGCATGGAGTCTAGCAGATGTAGAATAACTTGCCAGCTGAATTATTAGCACAGCCTAAGTTCCCATTTGTCATTCTAAACCTCCCTAAAGAGTTAACCAACATATTTAACAACATCTTTTGAAGTGCAGTTTTAAGAGGACTGCTCACTCTTACAACAAACCTGGCATGTAACTGTTTTAGTGCTTAACAGAAGAACACTTAATTAAGTCACTAGTCTGAACAAGTTCCAACACATTTTCTTGGACATGGGATGTAAATGTGGTGGGTACCAAAGCACCCAGGGAGAGCATACACATCAAAACAATTACATATTAAATGAATTAATTTATCACCTATCTGTCAGTATACAGAGACTGTTCCTGGGAGTGTTGACTCTCAACAAGGAAAACATGTTTGCAAAGGTTGATAATTGCTGTCTAGTCTACTTTTTCAGTTTATAGCAATGACAGTGCCCTATTTCCACCAGAAGGATTTTAAATCCAAAATAATTTTAACTCTATAACATTACTAAAGACACTGCTCATTAGAGGTGGCTGCAAATTGTTTTTCCCTTTGGGAGAGTTGAGAGGTAGAGAAGCTCAACCTCTTTCACATGAAAAGTCAGTAAATCAGGCCCAATTTAAGAGATTCTGCTCACCATGCCAGCAGAACAAATGAGCTAAATTGATATCCAAAACATCTGGATGCAATGGTTAGCTAGATTTAAAAGCACCTTCCAAAGAAGAGAACAGCCAACAAAGGAACAGAGAGAACTTTGCTACTGTCCCGTGTGGCAGAAACATAACATAAAAGATTTACATGTTTGTGTGGGTATTTTAAGCATTGTTTTAAAATTCTGTTAAACAAACAAGGCCATGCAGTGCTCCTTAAAGTTTTAAGGACTTGCTTTCTCCAAGTGACACCAGAGATTTACAGTCAAAACGTTTTTTCCACTGTCTTTTTCTGGTTTTCCTCCTCCTGCCTGGAGCTTACCCCTAGTTTTTAACTTGGGCAGTGCTTTCAACCTCTCCCTCCCAGCCTAAGGGAGCTCTGTGCCCCACACCAGCACCACCCCGGCCACATCCAACCTGACATACCCTAAACACTTCTGTGATGCACAGCTGCTGCTGCTCTGCACTCTCAGTATGAGAGTGGAGGGACAGAGAAGCAGCTTGTCCCAGGCCACACAGGAAGCTTTTTGGCAACACAGTAAGCTGAACCTGTTTCCCAAGTCCCAGAGCAGCAACCTCACTATTGAACCACCTTTCTTCTACATAAAATACCTGAAACTATTCAGATTTTAAGGCAAAGGCATATGTTCAAACCTGAAAACTGTTTAAACTGTTGAATGCCACAAATGTCTACCAGACGTGCAACTCCCTACTCGTGCAGATAACATCTGTTAAGAATAAGTGGCTCATACAGTTCTGCACCAGAAAGCTTAATAAGTTCCTTCTCCAAGATTAAAGAAACACCTACACATTCTAGATGCTTCTGCAAGTCCCTGGAGGGAGAAAATGCTGCTTAGTGCTGAGACAATGAACCAGCTTCCTTCCTCAACAGCAACAAAACCCTGCTGCTTTACCTAGCACTGAGAGGAAAGTGTTATTTATAGAATTGAGCCCTATACCAACACGTACCTAAATATTTCTCACAGTTAGGGTACAGCATGTATCAAGATGACCTTAGCCCTATGTATTTTCAAAGTCCTAATTTGAAAGATCAGTGTAAGAGCAGAAAAAAAATTGAAGCAGCTCAGCCGTATCCCCCATTCCAATTCATTTCAGTCATTCTTTGCATTGAAGTATAACTTCAAAACCTGAACCATTCTCATCACTCAGACCTCTTCAGCAGGCGAATTTTTTAAAGCAGTTACATTATTTTCATATGTCAAAGAAGCTCACTAGGATTATGATATTTAGGTTTCTTATACAATTCTATAAATCATCAATAGCAATACTTCAATACATGTACTATCGACTGTTGTGTTTCTTACATAATTTCCTGGTGACTTCTTAAGCACTTGTCCCATGCTGCAAAAATGTTTTATTCTAAAGCCAGTTACCTAAATTCCCGTTTTGGCACTGAAATAAGTTACTATCCTGTATTTTCATGCAATTATACAACTGCACAAAGGTCCACTTGGCTCCAAACCCCAGTAAGTGTTTTCTAAGACTGTTTCTATTGTTCATAATTATCAGAGAAAAAAAAAACCTGCCAAAAGCCACCTTGTAAGACAGATACATGCCCTCATATCACAAACTATTGTTTGTCTAAACACTGATGTAGAGCTGGATACCTCCAAAAGCACAGCAGAGCATGCAAGGAAACTTCTCATTAGAACATATACTCACTTCCCAACACTGCTGGTTTGCTGCACTTTGGAGAAACTGCATCTACCATGATAACTGTCAGCTTAAATAACCAGGAACAGTCAGTAATAAAGACATCGATGGAATTCTAAATCTACTAAAATAGATTAAGAATTTTGCAGGCCTGGCAGTTTGGGCTACATCCAACACTACACTGGAGACTGTGTTACAAGCCGAGATCTGTTCTCATTTCAGTAATGTCCTCAAGTTCTTTCTAATCTGTTACAGTCAATAAAAACTGACTTCTGCACTTCCTCTCTTCTACACCAACTCTCTGACATGCAGTCAGCCTTTATTTGAGCTGAGATAGCTCTGTTGCCTTTTGGAACAAGCCCCAGCTACCTGGAAAAAGCAAGGCCTTTTCCTGCATTCAGGTCTCTTCCTCATGCACATGCCTTCTGTATTCCTCGTGTGTGTGTCTGTCTTCTGTCACTCAGCTACTACTCCTGAGGAGAAATAAATACAGGAGGAGAGAAGGAGGAGGGAAAGAATTAAGATGCTGCCTGCTTTCTTCATACAATGATTCTTCTTTGCCTGTTCTCTGATTTGTATGAAAGCATCCACTCCTCTGAAACATTCCAACACCGCACTATACCTGCCAGTGACCCACTGTGCATCTTTTTCTTTAATTTCACCCTTAAAATGCAGAGCTATGCAATGGAACATGAAGCCAAATATAGTTTTACAGCAGAGAAATAGCTCTAGAAAATAGATGTCTTCAGAATTTATGAACTCGGAATTAAATCTTCTACACTCACAAAATCAAATCACAATGTTTGATAACTGCAAATAGAACTCAATGAGTCACACAAAGGTTTATATTTTATGCAAAGCTGACTCCAGTGGTGTAGCACCCACTGATATCCAGGACACATAAAACCCCCATGTATTATTTCTTGAATTATCACTTTCTGCATCAGTGTTTATCTCTCCCTGAATTAAAAGGCTCTCCTCTAAATATCAGTCAGGCCCAGCATCTCTCCCTACCACAAAGAGATTTCAGCCTACTTTTAACACTTCCTCATGTGACAAAAGGGAAAACAGCACTTCTACACTTCTGTGCTTCACAAACCTGACAGTTTTATGTATTGTTACTTGTGTGACTCTCTCAACTAAAAATAACAAGTAGGAGGGAACAAGACTGAATGGACCTAAAATGCAAGTTCACTGCTCCATAAGACAGAGTAACTCATGAGAGAGCAACCATTCAAAGTTACCACACACACTTCCAGCTCAGTTAGGATTGTGTTCATGCTGCCCCAAAATAAATGCAGCCCAAATATAAAAAAACAAACCCCAAAACACAAAACCCAGCAAACCCTGTTGGTTTGGTTTCAACAACGAGAAGCCGCTCCTCACACGTCACAGGCCCCAAAACTGTACGATCAAACGTGGCTCTGCCCTGCAGGGTCATGTATGGGATTGGGTAAGGAGAAGAGAAAATTTATCCTTACAGACATTACAGCCTCTGCCAGGAAAGCAAGGAATTCATCAGAAGGCAACAAAGAAGTTGATGCTGTTCAGCTTGCTCTGTGCCTAGTAGTCTCTTTAAAAGTACTCTGCTTTGATAAGAAGATGAAGCATGGAGAGATGTAGCTCTTAAGAATCTAAAAAAAAAATTTTAAAGGATTCTACCTCTGAGCTTTACTCAGGGAAGTAACACCAGTTTGCTGATGCCTAATTCAGGTGCTCAGCCTAACAAAGTAATAATTGTTTCGCCACTTGAAGACTGTTCATTCTGCTTGATTATAAATACAATACACTGCTTAGTGAAAATTAGACTTTTTTTTGACAGAAGGCCTCAAAGCAGCAGCCTGCCAAAAAGAAAATTGCTGTCCTCTTGATGTTACTTTGCAAACATTTGATGCAATAACATAATGCCTTTTATGAAGGTCACGCATTAGTGCCTCCCAAGGGAGCTGCACAACATATACAGAATTTAAATCCGTGTTAAGTTTAGCAGCATGTCAAATGCCTATCTGGAATTTTACAGGTGATAAAAACCGCGCATATAACAACAGTGGTTACAGTTTAACATTCATTTATAGTCAAGTTATCCATTTAAAGACACTTTGGTTCAGTAAATAGCCAGCCCCGGTTACAGCTAACCCAGAACACAGCTCAGTGCATGCCAACAGCCTCCCCACCCAGCCCTCTCCAAAACTTATGCCTTCCAAAGCTAAAAACAAACGCGGCACTACACGCTGGCTGTCCCTGACACACTGAGCTCCCCTTGGAGCTGCAGCTGGGATAGAGATCCCAAAGGCGAGCCGAGCCGAGCCGAGCCGAGGGAGGGTGCTCGGGGAGCCCACACCCTCGCAGGCACCATCCCTGCAGGCTCTGCCCAGATAACATCGCTCCTTCCCGGCGTGCTCCAACACCGGAGCGGCGAAGGCGAGCGCAGGGAGAACAGACCGTGACGAGCAATGAGATCACCTCTTCTCTTACCTCTGGGGCTGTGACAGCGCCCTGCCTGCGCCACCGGGGCACCCGACACCGCGCTGCCCCCGGGGGACGCACGGGCAGAGCCCCCGCGCCGCCGAGCGCCTTCCAGGGAAAACGGAAAGGAAAAAAAGGAGGGAGAGGCGCAGGGGCAGCAGGACAGTGCCCTGCGCGGTCACACACCGGGCAGGCGCGGAAGGAAGGGCATCACCCAGGGCGGGCCGAGCCCCGCCCCGGGCCGAGGCACTTACTGGAGTCGTGGCAGTGCGGGAGCCCCCTGAGGAGAGCCGGGCGCTCCCCGGGCCCGCTCCCGGCCCCGCTCCCGCGCCCCGCACCGGGAACGGGCTCGTCCCGCCGCCTCCGTCCGCACCGCCGGGCACCCACACTGCGCGTGCGCCACCGCGCCACCGCCCGCACCGCCCCGCGGCCTGCTGGGACATGTAGTGCGGCGCGGGGCGGGCAGGGGAGAGGCACGGGGCCTGCTGCGCGGGGCATGACGGGAATTGTAGTCAAATTGCTGGGGTTTTGATCCTGTCTTTCGTGGGGAGGCCCCAGCAGGGAAGGAAATGTTGCACATTGTGAAGAAATTCCTCCCTGTGAGGGTGCTGAGGCCCTGGCACAGAGAAGCTGTGGCTGCTGTATCCCTGGTAGTGTCCAAGGCCGGGTTGGACGGGGCTTGGAGCAACCTGGGATAGTGGAAGGTGTCCCTGCCCATGGCAGGGATGGCACTGGATGGGCTTTAAGGTCCCTTCCAACCCAAACTGTTTTGTGATCTGTGATTCTATGAACTGGCCTTCACCAACCATGTGATGTTTAACAGGCTGAGTGCCAGATTCTGCACCTGGGATAGATCAGCCCTGGATGTACGGACAGACTGGGGAATGACACTGGAGAGCAACGCCCTGGAAAGGGACTGGGGGGTCCTGGCTGATGAGAAATTGAATGTGAGTCAGCAGTGCCCTTAGAACACATAGCACAGTTGGCTTCCCTTACTCAAGGACATCCTGGAGCTAACAAGATTTAAGGATGTAGTAAATCATGATGTTGATGTATGTCTGTGTATACTTTGCTAACGTGGCAAAAAACTCAAATTCTCTGTATCCCACAGCTGAACTGTCTTCACCTGGAGGCTCAGGCGCTGCTTCACAGCCTTTTGCCATCGGTCCTAGTGGCAAATGACAATTTCCCGTAATGATGTTTAACCAGTTTTACCGGGAAGTTACTTCTCTTCTAAGCAGATACTAAATTTATACTGAAAAACTTTTGTGTTTTCTGAAATAGTAACACAGAATTTTTTTTCCCTCGCTTAAAGCAGTGATATCTCTAATTATAGAAATCATTTGAACTCCGCCGCTGCCTGTAAATGCATCTTTGTTTCGAGCTGGCATGTAACAACCATACTTCAGAGTGAAACAAAAGCTGTAATCAGAGCACAACAATAAAAGCTGAAGTCAGCCGCAAACAATGCCGCACCATTCCCATGGCAACTTTTCCCTATCAAACCCCGGAGAGGTCACACACTCTGCAGCTGCGCGAGCCAGAGCTCTGCTTTTCGGTTTGGACTTCATTCACAATTATTCATACATTTTTCTGTTGTTTTTCACTTAACAGTGTTTTGCTGGAGTTAATGCAAGGCAATTAACAGCGGGCGGCACCACGTCTCTTCCCCCGCTGAAGTTCCGAGTTGACATTTCTCATCCTGACAGAACTGTCGGGACTGTGGCAGCTATTAAATGACTGCAGGATGTGTCCTGCCATCACACTGCACATGGAAGAGCCTTTTACAAAATTATACACCCTTTTTGCACTCAGAAAGCCATAAAATCAAAAGCCATTCCACAACACATGGAATCTACAGCAGCCTACAGTCTGATATGCCTTAACTTGCAAATATTTTCTCCAGCCTCCCACACAAGGTTTGAATAACCCTATGTTCTGACAGTAGGACTCAGGAAAGGACAAAAAGATGATTACATTTAAAGGAAGGGGTATATTTTATTGGAATTGGGTAGCAAACTTCATATTGTAGTTTACCATGGTTTCTGTCATGAAACACTGCTGCAACTTTCCTTGTAGGATGGCCTAATTCTCCCACTTTAGTGAGGAGACAATCAGGTATATAAGGAACTCTTTGCTTAAGCTGAGACACAAACACTTTAATATAGGCATATTCTGTCATTTGTGCTGTTCACAAAAGTATTTTCATGAAATTCGCACGTGGAGAACCGAAAAATGAAGAGTTGTGAACCTTTGATGCCCAAGACATAAATACAGTTATCTCTAAAGCCCCAACTTAAAGCAAAAGTTGCTTTCAGTACAATGCTGCTCATAGTTCTACTTTTATGAATTGTAGTGGTACAGAGGCTGCTTAAAGCTCAGCTGAGCTCTCTGACTTCGACAGAACTCAGTATTTTCAGTATTCCTCTCTGTGGAACGTGCAAACGCAACAGCTGAAAGTGATTGTGGTGACAAACAGGTAAACTTCGGGTGTGAAGTGGCTGGGTTACCCAGGGACTTGCCTGTTCTGCAGCACAAAGTAGGCAATGCAGAGATTACAAAGGACAGAATCTATATTTTACCTACCCTGCCATGTCTAAAAATATTCAAGTATAAAGTCTGCACTGGCTTCTTCTCCATGCAATGCCACTGACTTCAGTGGAGAAATTGGTTCAGGGCCCAGTATATTCCAGCAGAATTGTGAGACAGGAACTTATTTCCTCTCCAGTTGTCTCTATTCATAGTTTTCAAATGCTGGCAGGTATCCCCACAAGAGTCTTCATGTCTGGCAGAAAATGTTGGCAGGGCCTTGCTGTGCCAACCTTTTACTCAGAACCTGCTTGTGATTCTCATCACTGAGCCAGGTAGGAGGGTTTGGACATCAATTCCTACTGGGATTTCAGTTGCTCAGAATACAGTTTATAATAAATAGCATTTGGTGAGTGACCTGCAGCAATATGCACCCTTAGGAACAAGTGTTTGTTTCACACATAGAGAGGCTCCCAGTGGAACAGTAGTACCAGAGGAGGAGCATGTATCTATCCATGTAAATGCAAAGACACAAATATAAACATACAAATCACATACATATCTTGTATATAGAAATACACAGCTTGCACGTCTTGGCAAAGAAGCAGAAATATCCAAAAATTCCAAAAAAATATCACTTTTCTAATGGTATTTTCATGATGGATAATTTTACCCAGCAGAGGAAGCTCAGCAACTTTATAGGTATGCAGAAGTAAAGAGCTATGAACAAAACCTCAGTTCATTGCTCTAAAGAAATTAATTCGGCCTTGGACAAAACGGTTTTGTTAAAACCAACAGTTATGTTGCCGTGGAAAACAGGAAAAAAGCCTGGCCAGTGAATTACTGAGTGCAGAGCAAAATGCTGTCACTATATTCTGTTTTTATGGGTTCAATATTGCAAATTCCATCCACATGCAGTATGCCTCCTGTGCACTATTTTAAGAGGGGTGTTGCTGACCTCAATGGGACTACTCTTCTTAGAGGCTGTGACCAGGCAAGGTCATTACTCTGCTGACACCTTCAGTGTTAGCAACCAAGAAAAGTTTTTCAGCCATTAAACTTCATCCTAGAGGATGAATGTCTGAGTTTACTGCAGTGGCATGGGGCTAATTAGGTAGTATTTATTAACTAATTAAATTATTTGCCATAACAGAGAGAGAGAGACCAAAAATTCTCCAAGGCTCCCACCAGTGTGACCTGGGGAAGAACAACCCTTTCTACTCCAGAGCTGCCAGTTCTGTGACAGACTCTAAGAAAACAAGGTTGTCCTGTCCACCTCTGGAGTAGACCCTTGTTTATGGCCAGTTGCTGAAGCTCGAGAAGATAACGCTGATTCCTGAGCGAGCCTAAGGGGTGGTGAAGGACAAACATCCTCTCCATCCCTGCAGGCCATCAGCTAAAGCACTGCAGAAGGTTTCCCTCCAGTCAGTGCCTTACAGCAGAACTCTGCATGTGATGGGCACCTCGAGGGCAACGCAGACAAAACCTCTCCGTGCCTCCCACGGGGAGGAAAGGAGCAGGAGCGTTAAAACCCCTGCAGACAGTTTAATTCAAAAGCTGCTTTAAAGCATATTTGCAATATGCATTTTAAAGCTAAAACTTCATCTCTTCTGATGAAATGATGTTGACAGAGCTTGGAAATTTAATCTCACATGGAGGTTGAATTAATTCAGCTTGAGCTGCCAGTCGTTGGATCTTCTTATTAATTTCATATTGAAGTAGAAAAGCGCCCTGATGTAGCTGCCGTGGATAAGTACTGATACACAGTGATGAAGTAATTTCCCAGCCTTTTAAGTACTCTGTTTCCCTGAAAGCCATATTTAAACACTTTGAGTTCTTTAGGAGTTTAATATTCTTATGTTGCAGTTGTTTTCCCCATTCCTATGTGCATAGCATTATACTAAAATACATATGGTGATTCCTCATTTTCTACCAAACAATGCATTTTTATTTTGCTTCCATCTTTCTAGATATAAAGTTTATTAGCAAAAAACAAAAAAGCCCTCTTATTCCTTTTTGTCTATTTTAACCTAAAACTATTCCACATTAAAAAAAAAAAGGAGAATTGTCTTTAAAATACAGTGTCCCTGCAATAAAAAAATTGAAATGCTTTCATTTCATTTCAAAGCTTAAAAGATGAGAGCTTAATCTTCTTCAGAAAAGGGCGTATTCTGCACTGAAATATATGCAAACTGCCCGGGGGGCTTTCAGCTCACACGGCTGCTGCAGTCAGGTCAGGACAGTGCCTTGCTGCTGTCATTGGGCAGGATGGGAGGCAGAGGCTCACTATTTTGTGTGTTTTATTTGTTTCATATTTCACTATGCGCTATGTTACAGAGATAATTTACATTTATATTAGCTAGTGCAGTAGAGAGTAAAGCTGGGGGTTGAAGCTGCTCTCATTTGTACTTTTTACCAGGAGCTGTAACATCATACTTTGCTGTAAGTCCCAGTCCTCAAAGGACCGGGGCTGGAGATTGTACTGGATGTGCCTTTTAAATTGTTATAAGCCATGATTTGAGTTGTATTTCACAGGAATTAAAACAGCAGGAACGACCTGAACCAGTGGAGGAGAAGCCTTAAAAGAAGCAGTGGCAGTGCAGCAGTGACCTGACCTGAGCTGGCTGGGGGGCACAGGAACTCCCTCCAAACACCACCTCTCCTGTCCTGAGTGACCACCAGAACAGATGGAGCCCGAAGTCATGGACTGAATGAACTCAACAGACAGGCTTTTACCCTTTGGATTCTCTCCCCTGTCTCTGTGGTGGGGAGTGAGCTCTGGGGGGCTTGGCTGGGGTTAAACCAACACAGGGTGAAAGTAAAAGAGCTTTAATTCAGTTATAGCAAGATCCCAAAGTACATGGCAATGCCCTGCCCTTGGCACACCCTTCTGGCTTAGCTGTGGCTGGTATTTCCCAAGCTGGGGAACCCCTTGGTGATGGCACTCTGCTTTCTCCACCTGGTCAAAGCAGAGTCCCAGGCGGTGAGAATCCCACTGCTGGTGCCACCAGCCCTCAACCCCTCTCACTGGTACCCACCTATGGATGTACCCCACGGGGATATCCACACATCTAGTGGGTGGTCTAGACCAAGGTTTTTCACAGGCAGAACAGCTCTGCAGGTGGAGATCCAAGCAGCAGTGCCCAAAATGTGGTGTTTTACATTAGAGGAGGAACTACAGGGGCTCCTGGTGCAAGGTAAAAACTGCCCCAGCCCTGTGACACACAGGACAGCACCAGCACAACCTCAGCTGATAATTTCAGATGGGGTTAACATTTTTCCCAGCCCACTCTTGCCCTGGCAGGTGTTGTGCCAGTTGAGGTATCACCTGGAACTCTGAGCTGGCACAGAGGCAGCGTTAAAGCCCAAAACTGGCGCGAGCTCCAGAGAAAACACCTTGGCTCCTTCACTGCCATGTGATTGTGTCACCCACACAGCCACTAAAAAAAGTTCAAGAGTTGGAGTGTATGGAGGCCCTGGGTAACAGCTAACATTGTAACTTTTAAGCTCATAAAATAAAATAATTGATAAAGATTTATTAAAATATAAGGATATCTCTATAAAATCCACCATATTATGTGACACAGCTTCAAGTAGACAGCCAAAAAAACCCCCAAAACCCAACTCTGTGCCTACATTTAAAAAGGAGAATATAGATTTCGTTACCATTTCAGACTATCTAGAAGGAATGCAAAAATCTTTGAATGTTTGTATTTAGAAAGTGTGTGAAATGATGAGGCTCTGGAGACATTCCCAAATGGCTTTTTTAGCCTGTTGATGTCCCCTTCTCAGGTTGTTCCTTGAGTGCTGTTCTACATCGCCTTCAGAGAAATTATTTTGTAATGCCTTAGGTTGGTTTCTGAGCAGAAAAACTGAGCTCCCTTCAGCCCTAATAATTCCTGTTTCTTGGGTGAAATGCCTGTCATTCTTTTTGGACAATCCCCATTTTTTCTACCTCATCACTTCTGAAGAGCCCTCAGGAACTCCCAAAATGATTTGCCTTTTTTACCTCCTTTTGTGCTATCCCACAAACTCTGCTGCCTTAAGTAATGTTCCCTTTTATTTACCTTGGAGGAAAGATTAAAACTGGTGTCTGGAATTAAAGCAGCTCAAAATTTGGTCCCACACTCGGCCAAATTTCAGTGTTTGTAACTTCCAGCTGCTCTGAGTTTTAGTGTAGGAAGCCACAGCCTTTGCACATGGTGCACATTACACAATGGGTTACTGCCTGTAAATCAATTGTGAATATTTTGTCATCAAAAGCTATCCAAATTGGGTCTTTCCAATTTAAAAACTTGTGTCTTTATTACAATATCTCTGGTATTTATAATTTTCTAAGTCAGTGTAAGAATAAGGCTCTCTTAGTGTATTCTTATGGTAATGGATGCAGTTATGACATGACCCATAAAATACCCTGCTCCCACCAGTTCCTATCCAGAATCCACCCAGGATTTATCTCTGATGGGGAGAGACCTGGAGCCAGAACCAGCTCCAGCCCTGCTGAGGTGGGGAACAGGATTTTCCGTGGAGACAGCAGCCCCTGTGCCACAGCCAGTGCTTGCCACAGGGCATGAATGCAATCCTGGCCTCTCCTTCTTGGTCCCCAAGGATGCTTTACCAGACAAGAAGGTTCCTCTGGAGCCCTCTTTCCAAGCCCTGTTGCCATCAACCTGTGCACTCAGTGCTGAACACGGATGAAATCGAACTGCTGCTGAAAATTATTTCACTGACAACGCGCCCAGCACTGCTCCAGATATTGCTCCAGCTTGTCTGGCTTTTCAGCATTTCCTTGCTCTCCACAGATTTTCCACTCCTGCTAAAACCAGCTCCACAGGTTGTGGCAGTAGCTCCGAGGGGTTGAGTAAACAGCAGCGTTGCCGGGTCAGCTGCACCTCTGCTCCGCCAGTGACAGCGCTGGCGTCTGCTCCCTGCCATCTATCATCCTCAGGGGCACAGATGTTGACAGCTGCTCTCATGCCAAATGTTACCTTTGCCATGCAGCTACTGCGCTCACCCAGCCATAACATTTCTCTAACTTAGCCTGGTGGCTTTATATTTCAAAGGTAGAGACCTGTTTTCCATGGTAAGGGGATTGGATTTTTGTTTCTCCTGATACCTGGAATGACAACATTTCTAGAAGGTGCACTGGGCTGTTCTGTGGCATTTTAGGATTTTTTATTTTTATTTTGTAGATAGCTAAGCTATGAAATAAATCAATTTTTTTTTTTTTAAGTGCAATTCTGATATTAATGATGAAAAGATGACTGCTTCTGCCCATCCTGCTTTGTCTTGGGAAGAAAACCCCTGAAGTGACTTATCCTTTGGATCATTTGGCAGGTTCATCACACCTCAGAAATATTTACAAGTAGTTGTAGTGGCATGGGGCATGTGCCTGACTGGGAGTGACTTCCCTTCTAGGAAAATACCTCTGCAGATATTAAATAATGTCTTGTGAACCACTAACACAAGGACTAATTAAGTTTAGAAAGGATAGAAATAGAGCTGATTCAGTGTTTAAAAAATGGAAATAAATATTTGATGGCAATTAAGAGGCATCCTTCCTTTGTACAGAGATTAACTGAGTTACAGTTTTGTTAAAAGCATCCTTCAGTTTTGTTAAAAGCAATAAGAACTCAATAGAAATATCTCATGGTCCTGTTTTGAATTAATTATTAACCAGCAAGAGTAATCAAAATCATCAAATAAATTTGTCTCTCTCCGTTAAAAGCATATCAGGGTGGTTTGCAGTGCCAAACCACAGCCAGATCTGACATTTCTAAGGGGAAAAAAGAGTGGCCAAACAAGGACAAAATAGAGCAGCTGGTTTTTTGTGGCTGGGAGGGAACAGAGGAGAACCTGTGCTGGGGGGACAACCCTGAGCTGTGCTGGGCACAAACCTGCCCTTTAGGGAAGAGCCCTGCAGGGTTCCCTCATGTAGTTGCAAGTTTATCTCTGGGTCCATGCATTGTTCTACAGCTGTAGGGATAATTTCTTTTTTTATTTTTAAGATACAGTTTTTGGATAAAAAACTGTCCCAAAATCTTAACTGCAAGCAGTTTCCTTGTTTGGAGTTAAACTCTTGTTTTTTCCTTTTGCGCCTCTTTCCTTTGAGAAATCAGGAACCATATTTTCTGGAACTTCAGTGTTGCTTCTCCTGGGTGAAGGCTGGGAGCAGGTTATGGAGAGGGCTCCTTGATCTGCAGCAGTGGTGGTACCCACAGCAAGGGGATCCCCTCTGGACCGGTGCCTGTCTGCTGGGGAAGCATCCTCCTCCTGGAGGGTTATGGAGCCATCCAAGCAGCTCCTGACTCCTGTGCCCTTAATTTGAGTTGTTTAAATGAAGAGACTCTTGTGAACGCTATAAAATTGCAGTTTGCTGAGAAATCAAGGACCAGTGGGCCGTGATAGGAAGCCAATTTATTCCACAAAAATGCGAGAGCCGCGATAAGGAAGAACAAAGGACAAAAGGAAAAAAGGCAGAAATCATGGCTAACAATTATATGAGTAACCCACTCACTCCTCTGCAATGATTAAACATTAAACTCCCACAAGCTAAGCAAACAAAAAAAAATATCCTCTAAATTCCCCCAAGGCTTTTGTCTTTCAGCAAGGTCTGAACTTGAGGGTAAGTGCAGCTGCATCCTCCGCTGAGCTCCCTCTGCCCTGGAGGTGCTCTCTGGATGAGCTGTCTGTACAGGGGTGTCTGTATCGGGGTGTCTCTGGCCAGGCTGGCTTCAGGCTGGGGAGATGAACACTCTGTTCCTAAAGCTCCTACACCATCCCTACAGATGCAGCAGGAATTTCTGTCCCCCTGCTCCACCTTACCTGCATGACTTCAAGTCCAAAGAGGCAGAATTGCACCTCTTTATTTTCCCTACAAAGGAATAATCTGTGTTTGCCTCTCCTTAGCTGTTATAACCCCAGTAGCTTGTCTTCCTTTAGCTTCACTTTATTCACCAGGCAGATCCCAGGCACATGCAGACTGCCTGTAGCCCGAAATTTGCCTTTTGCTACTTATCGCCTCTCCGCAACTTTAATTACTCCAACTAACTTCAAAAAGCAGAAGGAGATTTTAAAATCATCCCAGATCACAAAGCAGGCAACTCAATTTACTTTTGCACAGCTGCCTTGCCAAAACAAAGACCGCAAAAGTAGCTCTCTCCTAGGTGGACTCAACCACTGCTTTATCAAAGAAAGGAACGGAGCAGCCAGCTTCCCACACGGCTCCCTGGAACCCAGCTTCCCTCGGGAATGCAGCACAAGCATGCACAGGCATGCCAGGGCGAGCAGCATGCAAACAAACCCTCCTTTGCAGGGTCCCACAATGCTCTTGCTTAACGCAAAGCTCGGCTTTCCACCTCCGCTTTGCTCGGTGTTTGCATTGCTGGAGGTGAACGGGGTCAACACAAGTTGCTGAGGTTGGGATTCAGCTTTTTTCCTGTGGACAGCACAGGAGGGTAGGGGGTGAATTCCCAGCAGGGAAGGCTCTGAGGGGGTGTTGTCCCAGGGACAGCTGGAGGAAAGGGATTGAAAGTCCCCAGTTGTTGACAATGAGACTTTCCCTCTGGAGCATCTCCCCCACTGTCTGAGTAGCACTGAAACCCAGAAAGGTCTGGGGCCATAGTGAGAGTCTGTGAAGGAGCTGTGATATGATTCCAAGAGCTACAATATGATTTTGGGTGTGTAAAGGAGGTAAACAGAGGTGCCCTGGCTGCACACTTGTTCACAGACACACCAGCTTTGTGAAAACACCGGGATTCATCCGAACACACCAAAGGTCAGACGTGCAAAAAGGATTCCTGTTTGCAAAATTTGAAAATATGCCTCTCCTGCAGCTCAACTCTGAACACCATCACTTGGAAAGGAGTGAGGCATCTGAAATCAAAATTGGAAGTATGCTATCTTAGATGATTATTTATTCAAAGCTGTGGCCAAAACAATGAGACACTCACGGTCTATGCCTGGCTGAAATAAATGGGGCTTTATCCTGGTGGGGCTGTTCCTCAGCAGAACTAAAGGTAAGGCTGGGCAATTGCATCTGGTCCAGTTATCCTGTCTAATAAGTTAATTCAGCCATGTGAAAGGCTGAAAGACTTAAAATACATGTGAGGGGGTTTTTTTTATGTTTGCAATAGGCTATGGGCCTGTTTGTAGCTGGGGAATATGATACGGTGAATGAGAAGTGGCATATTAAGCTCAGCTGCTTCAACAAATGCATGTGTAAATAACAGTGGTGGATTAAGGACTTAGTTTTAAAGAGTACAGATGTAGAGCTCTAAGGGGGTTAGAGAGCTGAACAGAGAAAAGGAAATGAAAATGGTAATACAGGAGAGGAAAGGAGGAGAAAGGAGAAGTAAAAACAACCAAAAAAGAAAGGAAATTATGGAGCAGACATAAAAACAGAGGAGATCACCAGGAAGAAAACAAAAACAGAGACTGGGTTGTCCCCTTTCAGATGGTGATTGTGAAATGAAAAAGCTTCAGTGGAACCTAAAGCGGTCACTTCAGTTCATCTCCCCTGGAGAAGCCCGTAAAGCCAGCACGGCGTACCCAGAGATACGGAAAACGGTGAGTGTTGCTGCTGTGTAATCTGTTTTCTTTCATTTGATGAAGGTCATGACTTTGACATTTTCCACCAGACTGGCCCGATTTGGGTGTCGGGCTGTTTGTTTGTTTACAGATGGAGAAATGTTTCCGACATCTGTCTGCATTCTCCCAGCAGCTACCTCATGTTCCTTGCAGCTTCCCAGCCTTGCCCACGGACCGTTCTTGGAAGGTTAGTTTAGTTTGTGTTGGTTAAAACACCCTTCAGCTGAACTCACTTAACACAACACCACGCTGAGAACTGTCTTAGCCTTCATGTAATGTTTTGCTAATTTTAACAAACAGGCTGAGTGGTAGGAGCCACTGGGGTTGCTGAAGAGCCATGAAGAGATTACTTAGTCAGATATTTCTGGAAACGTCTCGTTTTCTAGAAATACAGATGAAATCATACCGAGATCAGAGCGCAGCTGTGCAGAGAGGAGGCAACTCATTTTTCACCTCCATTGTCAAGACAAAATTAGTCCAGCACTGGTTGGAGAAGTGATGTGGTCACTTGGTTTTGGAGCAGCTTGAGCAGAGACCTGCGAAATGGGCACAAGCTGGTGCTGGATCTGAGGATTAACGAGTCCCCTGAGCCCTTGGAGCAGCTCCTGTCTCATCCCCATGTGCATCACACAGCAGGGCCGACCTGCATCTCACCTCCTGGGTGCAAGAAACGAAGTGAGTTTGGGAAATACACAGAAACCACAAAGTCAATGCCTCGAGTGGAAATCTTGTGACAAACCAAGCTGTTCTCTGACCTGCCAAGTAATCAGGCTTACAGAGTTGTGTCTGGTCCTTATTCCCACCCCCTGTGGGGCTTCCAGCTCCTTCCCACGTCCTCCTGGCTGTCCCCTGGGGCGAGCCAGGGCTGGGGGTCAGCTGCCCAGTGGGCAGGATGGCAGCCAAGGACCACGTGTCCTCTCCTCCAGTGTCCCAACACATGTCTCTCCTCCCTGTCCCCGCTGATTTTTATCATATGGGCAGGCGTGTCATTGGGTTTTTTAGGCTCTTTCAGATTTGATTTTAATTAGCCAGCAGGCTCTGAATTCTGACAAAATGTACTTTAGCCTTAACTCTGCTTTAAAATTGACTTCTGTGCAAGAAGACATGAAAATCGATGTGTGTGAACTTGGGAGCTTATTACCTGTGCAGTTTATCTACTAATGGCTGTCCCTAAATGTTTTACACTTCCTACAGTATATCAATGTTATAATTGTGCAACTAATTGAACAGGGCTTTCATTGAACTATCCCTAGGAACAGTTTACACTTAAACACTCAACCAACCATTACCTAAAGCTTTTACAGAAACGATTACCATAAATTTCCTTTCAAAATTGTGATTTAGTGCAAGCACGCTGCCATTTTTTTTTAGCAAACAAAATATAAACTTTATGCTGTAGAAATGTGCACATGGTCTTTGGCAGACTCCTGACCTCAGAATTACTATGAAACATGTATTTGAAATACTGAGAAACTAGAGGGTAAATGTATTTACAGGAATGAAAGGCTGACCAGAATGATAAATGAATCAGGCTTAATCAGAAACAAACAGTGACCTATTCAAAGCTGTTTCAAAAAGGCAAGAATTTTGCAGATGTTGTTGGGTCAAGTTATATAAAAAGACAGTTTATAACGAGCAGAATGAGTGTTCTAAAGTCAAGGGAAGTCTTCACAGACACATGTTTTTCCCATAGCTACGTGACTTTATTCCCCAGCGGCGTGGTTTCATTTTGATACATGCTGCTTTTCAGCCCTGACCAGGGCACCATCCCCGTGGTGGAGGGATTGCTGGAGAGTGCAGTGAGAACTTGGAGAGACATGAGAAACTGAAGTTTTAGACTTAATTCCCTTAAGACATCCCGATCCATATTAGTGGGAGCGATGCCCAGTGCTGAGCAAAACCTGTGCCGGGAACCTGCACCGTGGGCAGCACAGGGGTGGTGCTGCTCTGCCCAGATTTTGGGCAAGGTCAAACATTACTCTGACGTATCCATCAGTGCCCCGGGGGGGCTCACAAGTGTGTGGGAAACACTTTCTTGGACAGCAGCTCTGGCTCCCATGGGCAAGGCTTCTGCTGGCTGCAAGTGAGGTTTTGAGAGCCTTGTGTTTAGAGTCCAGCAGGACTAAGGAGCTCATCAAGAGTTGGAGCCCATTTTTCTCCCATCTCAAGTGGTGGGAGAGTCAGGCAAAGGGCTGCAATTCAGCTAGCAGAGGAGCTGGGGAAGAACCAAGATGAGCTTTCAAAGGGCTCATGAGTTGACACTGATTTGCCTTTGAAAACCCTGAGCATCTGCACTGAAGCCCTGAAGACCAGAACCCATTCACTGGCCTGGAGCCCAACACACGCTCCATTAAACCACATTTCATTTCTTCTAAATAAATAATCAGCCTCCTTTATGGCACCATAATATATCTGAGGTAGTGTCTCTGCTGCTATTGAAATAGAAGAAGAGGGGAAGGAGATTGATAGCCAGCGTTTCATGTGATGAAAGGCAGAATTAATCATAACCCAAGTGCAGGATGGCACTGCTGCATCAGTTCTGGCCTGAGCCTGCCTCTCTGTGTATCACCTTGTTGCACAATATTTCATAAAACACAGAAATGTTGAAATAGAGTCATCCTGGAAAGAACTGTTTATACCCAAATTGTGGATCTGGTGGCATTAAACAAGATCCCTCGCTTTGAATCAGGCTGTGTTTTGTCCCCTCTAGGGTTGCACGGGTGGCTGGAGAAGTCAGGCCTGCAGGGTCCAGAGGCTGCCAAGGGTTGTGCACTGAAATTTGAAATGTAGAAGTGGGGTAGTAGGAAAGGACATAGGCTGGAGGGTCAGAGAGGGCTCAGAGCAGTGTGTAAACTTACAAAAACATTTGCACAACTGATCCAGAATAAGCTCATTCATGGTTCATGTAAAATCAGAGCCCACTTGGAAAATATTATTCAATCAAACAGAAATTAGAAAACATGTGTGGATCTGCTGGAAATTTGAGAGGTGAACACCCCCAAACTTTCTGTTCCTATAGTCTAGAGCCAGGTTTTGCCATCTAAGCCCATGCCTTAATACAGTGGAAATTGCCAGTTTTCAGCAAGAACCTGCGGGTAATGGAAACGAGCTGCTGACTGAATTTACCCTTCCCATGAGCGTGACAGGAGGAGAGGCTGCAGTTGCTTATTTTCACTCCGTGACAAACATGATTAATGGGCTAAACTGATCAGTTCTGGTCCTGCTTCACCGCCTCCACCAGGTGCTAAAATCACTTAATCGAGGGAGGAAACACCAGCAATGACGGAAGGAAGAAGAGGAGCATGTGTGGCACGGCTTGGAAGGGGTGGTAGCCATGTTTCATCACCAACATCCAGACCTGAAGCAGGATCCATATTGGAGGAATCAATCTGATTTTTAGTAATTTAAGATTCTCAGATGATTTCTGGCTAAGCATTTGGTTTGGAGAAATATCTGCAATTTCATGGCTGTGAACTTGTAGCAAAAAGACAGTTTCTTTCTAAATGAGGAAGGGGTAGCTCTAAGCACTTTGTTTTCCTGCTGTGGAGCAGACAGTTTTTATCTCTACCTGAAATCTAAGCTTTGCAGACAAGGTGAAAAGAGACATGTTTGACTCCTGTGTAACAATTCAAAAGTCCCGACACAGACCCACAGAGACGAACCACAGACATCGTCTCTTAAATAACTTTTTGCAAAAGCTGTGCAGGCGATTCACAGGTCTTCACAGGAACCTGGTATTTTGCTGGGGAGCATAATCTTTTCTAATACTGTTAATTTTAATGAGCCCTTTCTTGTCTGGTAGTTAAACCACAGGTCTACAAGTCACAACACAGGCGTGACGTTCCTGCTCTTCCTCAGCCTTGTGTCTCACCTCCAGCGAGACACAATTGCATTGTTATGTTTTCCTGAACCTTGAGCCCTAAAACTGCAAGATATTTGCCCATCCGTATTGCTTCACTGAAATAACATTTGCAGAGCACTTTGGTTTGTCAGGGGAGAGACATTATTTATTAGTGTAATTTCTGATTTCGGCTACGCCCACGCAACCTGCTTGTTCATGTGGAACGGCGTCATTTCTCTGACTTCCTTTCTGTGCAAAAGCTTGGTGTTATCTGCATTAGGAAGTGTGATTAAGGAAAGAACTGTGCTTCTTTTTAAAGGTTTTTTTAAGCTAGATCAACTTAACATGTGCTTTTCCCTTCACAGAAGTAATTTTACTTTTTTTTTAAGCTGAAAACCCTGCAACAGTGAGTTGTGATCCTGAGATAACAATGAGCATTTTCTATGATGACTTGAGTCCACGTGCCACCAGCATTTTCTTTGAGGTGCTAAGCCTCTCCTTTCAACACCAACGTCAGTAAAATTCAAGGGAACTCCAATAGTTCAGAACAGAACCTTGGCTGGAACAATTCTTGTGGAGGCTGTACACGCTCGGGCATCATTTACAGGAAGGACTGGCATTGATGTATGAATATTTTATTTACAGCATCTGTGCTAATGAACTCTCTAGTTAACTGTGACCCTTGGAACACTCTGCAGCTTCCAGAAAGTGCAAAGTGAGTTAATGGTCCTGTGTGGACGTGAAGATCAGTGGGTAAAGGCTGAAGAAATCTAGCAAAACCCCATGTCAGCAGCCTGTTGAATCAGCTCTTTAAACAAGCTGCTGGATGTTGATGTAGGGTTTTGAAGTCTTATGTGCTGACAGGCCCTTGTATTTGCCTACTGATGGCAAAGGCATTATATTTGTCATCAACTGCCCAGCAATAATTGGAGACAGCATTTTTGTCACCGACTCAATGGGTGTTGCAACAAGCCTGATGTGTTGCCTCTATGTCTGTCGCCACATTTTAGAATTCATAGAGTATGCCTATTTTTAATTTTTTTTTTCTAATATGTCATATCAGAGTCCAAGCTGTTTCATGAGCAGTAAGCATTTACTTACCACAAATACCACATCAGCATCCAGACATAGCAGGAATAACTGCGGTAGAGTTCATCCTTTCCCAAATGCCTGCTGCAGGACGACTGCGTCACTCCGGATTTTGGGTGAGCTGGTCAGCACCCATCTGTGTGTCTGATTCTCTGAAGAGATAACTAATAAAATTCAGGCAAAAACCTGTAATGTGTGTGGGAAAACCAATGGCCGAATATTGCTTGTGTCAACTGGTAATTGCAATTCAGGTTGGGAGATGGTATCCCCTGGTCATGCGTAGTTTTTTTCAGGTATAAACAGAGATAAAGTTCTCTGAGGTTTTGAGGAGTGAAAATACTGAGTCTCATGTCAAGGTTTGCACAACGCATTTGGTTTCCCATTTTTGCTGTTAGTTCAAATGAATGGGATGCTCTAGAGTTTTGACCCAGAATCATGGAGTTCTGTGAAATTGCTTGATGCAGGTTAAAGTAGGACGTGTTTCTGCGAAAAATAAAGAGGTTCCATGGTAGGGACGGCCATCCCTACAGCAACAGTGCAAAACAGGCTGGGGGGGACCAGGCAAACACTTTCTCTGCTGCCCCAAATGAGGGATGCCTGCTCCAAAGTTGGACATCTCACCAGTGGTTCCAGTGCTCACACCTCACGCAGGCTTGGCCCTGAAAATGCAAGTTTTTAAACATTTGGGTGAGAAGAAAGGTCAATGTTGCTTCAAAATATACTCCATGCTGCCTTGGTGTTCAGTTCTGAGGACATCTTCTGAGCTGCTCCTTGGCCAGGCCAGCCCTGGAAGCACAACTTTTGTCTTGGTGAGAGCTGAGGCTGAGCCTGGTGAAGTACCAGCAGTTCTGGAAACCCCCAATCAGCAGCAGCCAGGCAGCACAACCTGTGTGCTGCAAAAAAACCCCTATTCACCACCATCCCCAATATTATTAATCAGCCCACGGTTTGCTCAGACAGGAAATTGTTACTGACCACTTTAATTTTACTAAACAAATGAAACCACCCCATTACTCATTCAAATCTAATAAACCGCAGCACACAGAGGAGGAAGTGAGCACTTCAAAATGGCTTGGAGAAAAGTTCTCACTTTGTTTTGCCATTTAATTAAAGCCAGGCTCTTTACAGGAAAGGGCATAATTAAATGGCAGCGTGTGTACTATGATAATCTTCTCCATTGGCATCTCAACATGCAACTTCCTGCTGAAGGCAGACACTCTGTGCTGCTCTTTGCACTCCCAGAGCCTTACCTGCTCCTCAGGAAGAAAATACACTGGGTACCAGCACAGCTCTCCTCTTCATACCCTGTTGGATGATCCAGGGTTTCATTAGGAAGGTGCCAATGAAATGAATTTCATTATTGCCTCATGTCTGCAGATGTTCAGAAAGCAACTTCCTGAAGATGGGCCCTGCAAATCACCCGACAGCCGTCGATTTTATCACTGCCTCGGCATTTCCCGATCATCAGGTCTTTAAAATATAAACAAAATAGTCCAGCTTTAATATTTGCAATCCTAGCACTAGTTCAATATGTGATGTGATTTGTGTGCATATGTAAATATTGTCTTTGCAGTCAGAAGGCAGACAAAGCATGAATGTACTTGTACCACAGAGAGGGGTTGCTGTAATTGTTTGCCTTTCTTCTCAACATCAAATTACTGCTTTAAATGAAGGGAATTTCACAAACAGGCAGAAATGCCATTTTTGCTATGGGAATTCTACTTACTCCAGCTGCATGATGAAGTTTCACCTGAAAGAAGAGTTCATAAACGGGAATTATTCCTTTGTGGTGTTTTGGCTCCTAAAAGGTGATTAAAGAAGAAAAACACAGATAATCTCAATAAAGGGCAAATATCACAAAGAAACTTAACACCCAAAGTGTTTTTGTAGCACTGCAAAGGCCGTGAAGGCGTTTTCAAGTACACACGAGTTTGCTCCTGTCTGTACAACACCCACTCTTCGGGATTGTTGGCGTTTGGCACCTTCACACTCAGGGGATGGACAGTGTTTGCTGGAAGGTCCTTGCCAATTTGTTTGGTGTCTCACCTGGTTTGCCCTAGACAATCCTTAATCCAATGCAAACAGGAGTAAAGTCAACAGGAAGATGTATTAAAGAAGCCTGCATACTTAATAAATCCCCTATTAGTCACCATCAGAATGAACTGCTGTGTGATAAATCCTTTTTGTTGCCGTGCACCAGTCCCATGTATGGGCCATGTTCTCCACATGGAACCAGCCCCTCTTCCCTTCCCCATCACAGATCTGCTGCAAAACGGGATTCAATCTGCTCTCCTTCCCATTCTTCAAAATGTTCTCCCTACCACTCTCATTAGTCTTACTTAATTTGTTTTGCTCTCTGGAAGGAATTACAGATTTGCCATCCTAGAGAACAGCTGACATTTTTACAGGAAAAGAAGTACGTGATTCATAATTTTCCAGAAATCGGCACATCACACACTAAGCATATTAGCACCTTCTGAGAAACAGGATAAATCTTGAAACTTCCACTGTATTGTTCCTGTTTGTCTACTTCACGTACCTGTTCAAACACCACACCAAATCTCACAGCCAGCAAGGAAAAATATCTGTGGCCTCTTGTGCCATCATCATTCAGCTGGAAGGAAAGTGGTTGCACCTTGTGAGGAAAACGATTTTAAACAGTGCCATTTTGTGATGGCATTTTCCAGTGGTGCAGAGGACTGTGGAAGATGCAGGGAGGTGGAATGTTGGGAGCTGCAGGACAGATGTTTTTTCTAAGTCAGAACATGCAAAAGAAATTCAGAACCTAGTTCTGATTCAGTGTTCAATGTCAGTCATGACACTCTGCTTGTCTTGTTGGTTTGGTTTTTTTGTTCCTGCCCTTTTTAAAAGCAGCATCTTCAGCTTGTCTTATCAGGAACCATGGGGGGAAATGCTGTGATGGAACCAGACT
Organism: Dicrurus megarhynchus; assembly: GCA_013399195.1. NCBI lineage: Eukaryota > Metazoa > Chordata > Aves > Passeriformes > Dicruridae > Dicrurus > Dicrurus megarhynchus. The sequence goes on along the minus strand of VXAD01010086.1, from coordinate 1,230,450 downwards.
GTCACAAGAAGGGTCCTGAGGAAAGCTGGCAAGAAATGCTATGGAAAGGTGCCATGGTCCAGGGGACATTCAGCTCCATCTTTCTCCTTGTCATTTTGAGAGGTGAACTTGCACATGTTGTACAGAGCAGAAAAAACTCCGAGATACTGGAAAAAATATTAATAATTAAATTCAGTGAGCGTTTTATGTCAGTGAACACAGTCTCAGGAGGAATAGCTGGATGTTTTGAATAATGTACTCCTCAGAAACCTTCAGAAAGTCAAAAAATTATTTATGAGGTGCATGTGAGGACAACAGTGGTCTATCCACTAAGCTAAAAACATCTTTCTTTCTATCCTCTACTTTTTAGGATCACTCACAGGTGCCTTATATCCCAAAAGGTGTACCACCAAAATTATTTTATATGTGCAACAGGGAAACAAAAGCTTTGCAGTGCAGAGGTTGTTTCTCACACCTTTCTGGCCTTAATCAGAGCAGGACTTCAAAGCACTTTTAAAGGATGTAATACCCCACATGGAGTGCTGCATCCAGCTCTGGGTCCTCACCACAGGAAGGTCATGGACCTGTTGGAGCACGTCCAGAGGAGGCAACAGAGGTGATCAGAGGGATGGAGCAGCTCTGCTGTGAGCATTGGGATTGTTCAGCCTGGAGAAGAGAAAACTCCAGGGAGACCTTAGAGCCTAAAGTGCCTAAAGGGGCTCCAAGAGAGCTGGAGAGGGACTTGGGACAAGGGCATAGAGTGACAGGACAAGGGGGAATGGCTTCCACTGCCAGAGGGCAGGGTTAGATGGGATATGGGGAAGAAATTGTTCCTTGTGAGGGTGCTGAGGCCCTGGCACAGGGTGCCCAGAGAAGCTGTGGCTGCCCCTGGATCCCTGGAAGTGTCCAAGGCCAGGCTGGATGGGGCTTGGAGCAACCTGGGACAGTGGCCATGGCAGGGGGTGGATCTTACTAAGATCCCTTCCAACCCAAACCATTCTGTGATTCTATGATTACAAAAAGCAGCAATCGGAGATTCAAGGAATAGCCTCCCACATTTTCTATTTCTGTTCTGGAACTGATCCCTCCAGCTCCCTGCAGGCCGAGGCAATGGAAGAATTCACTCTTCTTCAAGCCCCTCCAGCTGCAGGAGCCCTTCAAGAGCCGCCTGTCCGGCCCGATGCTGCCCTCAGCCCTGTGTTCCTACCCACAGCACTGTTAGGACAGTGGCATTTCCTGCTCTGGAACTGCACATTCCCATTGTTTCCTCTGGAAGAATAACCCTGGTGTGAGTCAGTAGCAGCCTTCAAAGGGAGATTCCTCTGCAGGGCCGTTTGGCTTGGCTCGCTGCAGCTCTGGAAGTCCCCGGCACTCAGTGCCGCCGAGGCAGCTCCTCGCCAGTTTCTCCCTACAGATCCCACTTCCAGCGAAGTGGGACAGGATCAGCCCTCCTCTCTGGGGCTAGTTTCTTCCCGTGCAGGCTTTTGTGACATCCCTGGGCTGCAGGAGGCTTTAGAATTACAAACTCCCTGCGAGAGCTCCCCAGCAGCACAGGTAGCCACTTGCCAGAAAAAGCCCCTCATTATACAAGTGCTGAGGTTCCTCTTTCTTCCCCAGCACCTTCCCAGAAGTTATAAGAAGTGATGGTATAGCTTTGTTAAACAAACAAAAAAAAAAACCCCAAAACACCAAACCCCAACTTTCAGAGCATTTTTAGAAACCTTTCCAGTGTGCCTCATCCTTCATGTTTGCTCCAGCAACTGTTTAAACAGTTTGTGTTTCCTTAGGCAACTAGATTTACATCCCGGATCAGTAAATAAACCTGTAACTGTGTGCTTTCCTACAGATACTTCTACCTGATTATTGCAAAACACGGCAAGCAGGAGAAAATGACACGTGCACAAAGAAAACCAGTGTATTTAAGGAAAAAGATCAGGAATTATAGCTCTGGTTGGATGTATGGTAACAGACACACAGCCAGTCGTGGCTGCTTAGCTCCAGGATTTAGGTTTAGAAGCGTCTCTTTAAGCAAAACGATGTCCAAGCAAAAATGTTAGGGTGGATGACAAAATGTGAATCCAGAAAGTCTGTGGGTTAAGACTTCACTCAGCTTTGGCTGGAGTGGCTGCACTGAGGAGCTCTGTCTCCTCTGGCTTAGACATTACATAGCAAAGCTTGTAATTTTTCATCTCCTCTGGAATGCAATTTTGCAACAAATACCAATGCTAACTACTGGGCGCAAAGGAATTTTTTTTAACATAAACTTCTACCTTGTCCACCTGCGTTCAGAGTAGGTCAGAGTGTGGAAGGAAGGTGCCCCCCTACCCAGGAGAGAGGTACTGAGGGGAGCTGGGCTGCACACAGGCCTGGTGCTGGCACTTCAAATCCTTCCATCTGAAAACAGGGCTGGCAAGGTTTAAATCACAAACACACAATAAAACCTACTTGAAATGAGTCCATGTAAACGAAGGGATCGAAAACCAGCTATGTATATCTGTCCTATTTCCCTTTCCAGGAAGGAACATCTCTTGGGTAATCTAAAAACAAAACAAAGTAGCAGAAAACTTTACTTAACCTCCAGCTAATTTCCTATCTGGACTAAATTTAGCCGGTTGGATTTTGTTTGGTGGATGTGCCTCCCAACACAGTAACTTCAGGGGGATGTTGCCATTCGCCTAAAGCCACTGCTGTAGTGCTCTGGTTGAAACTGGCCCATTTAATTCCACATCACAGCATTACTTTTTAACACGAAATGTCCCTTTCTGTTTGGACACGGCAGCGCAGGAGTCTGGTAAAGCTGATGGGTGAATTTTGCTCCCTGGAAAAGCGCACAACCCACAGAGCAAACAGCTGCTGGGAACTGGCTCCCAGTGACTTCTGCCTCGCAGAGAGCAGGCGAGGGAGAGCACAGGAGGATAAAAACATTATCATGAAAGCTTCTCCACGCGTATTTTGAAACAGACAGTCCTTAATTGAAGGAAGATCAAGTCAGGGACCAGCCCAAAACACTTAGATTATTTTTCCATGAGTCAAGAGTTATACTCAAAACAAAAATTAGCCTACAAATACCAAGGCCAGGCTGGTGCACTGAGCATTTCCCAGCACAGGTCACTGCTGCCAGCCTCCTGCTACAGAGAAAAAACCATCTGACAAACTGCTTGGAAAGTTTTTAAAACTTTATTCACTCTGTCTGTCTTTGCCTTTCTAAAACCTTTAATTTTAGGGCCTGCAGTTATTTGCACTGCTGTCAGCTCGAGGTGTAGAAATTACGGAAAGACCATAAAATAATAACAAATACATTTAGAAACTCTCTAAAACTGAGAGCAAGTGTTTCTGCTGGGTGCAAGGGTTTGGGGAAGCTGGAGACCAGAACAAGGTGCTTCTCTTCCCTCACTGAGAATTGCATCGTCCTTGTGGTGAGAATCTTTCCAGGGTAAGGAGATCCCAGGTTACCAAACTGTCACAGAAACCATGACTAAGAAGTGTCTGCTGCTCACCTCAATCCAGAGATACTGAAGGAAGAAGAGGAAGGGAAGAAATAATTTTTAAGTGAGTGAATTAAAAAAGAAAAAAAAAAAATCACAAGAACTTGTACAAGTAAAAAGCAACACCTTTATTAAAGCAATGCTTGAAGTTAATGTTTGAGCAAACACTGTCTTTGATCCCATCAAAGTGAAATGATTGAAAGGGAATGACAAATGCACCAACAGACTGGCTGGAAAAAGGTGATTTCAGGATACTTTCCTGCATCACATCTCCCCAAAACCCACCAGAGCCCCTGTCCCAGCCCCTGCCCAGCCTCAGCCCCTCTGCATGCAGAGCTTCTGTGGCTGATTGGTTTTCCAGCCTGGCATCCAAGGTCCCTATTTTGTTACAAGCCAGAACCTGAATGCTTGAAATGACATTAAAAAATCTCTGTGTGCTCATAAATGCAGTGGCAGAGGCTGTGGCCGTGTTTTGCTGTTATGCTGGGAGGAGCAGCACCTGGCACAGCACTTGGGATGGGGCATCTTGCTCTTGACAGATCTTTTTTCTTTTTTATTTTTTTTCTTGTTTGTGTGTGGAAAATAAATTTAAATTGCATAAACCAGCCTTGTTAAATTGGACCCTTATTTTCTTCACAAACTGAAAGGGACATTTGAGATTTTACTACCCACATTAATGAACTGGATGTAAATGAAAAGAAAGCTGTCTTACATGTAATTTAGCCTTCCGTAATCATTAACACTCTTTCCTAAGTCCGGAGCTGATTCACTTTGACATTTTTTTTGGGATTTACAAACCCATTTAGCCTCTGTTGGACAAATGAGACTGTGCCAGATGCAAGCCAGGACTGAAGATGATTTAAGATTGTTTCCACTCTTACAGCAGCAGCTTCTCATTCTATCTCTAGCATTAACAAATAAACACAATTACAGGCCGGGCAAGAACAAAAAGTTGCTTACTAGTACAAAACAAAGCAGTAAACTTTTGGGAAGAAAAGAGGAAAAAGTTGTTTTGCAGTAATGGTTGTATTTTTCATCTGGTGGCCCTCAGCTCTGGCAGAGATCTGTGAAAGCTGATTCAGGGCTGGTTTGCAGAGTTCAGTGCAGGTGGTACAACGACTTTGAAAAAAAAGAAAGGCTATGAATAATGAATAACCAAGCTTTTGTTGAGTAATTATTAATAGGAAACACCCCATTAAAGATAACGTAGACTCTCAGATGGCAAAATGTGGTAGATCACCATAACACTGAAGTTGGCCATCTGTGGGGTTTAGTTGGCACTCAGCAGAGAAGGAAATGTATTTTCCCTGCTATTTCCCCGAATAATTGAGAGTGGAGCAAATCACCATCTGCAGAAGGCAAGAGAAAAAAAAACAACCTGTTTCTGATACAACTTCCCATGTTTTCAATCAGCATTTTCCATAAGCTGCCTCTTGGTGATGCATTTAAAAGGGATGTAAATGCTCTGATTGCAAAGAGTACACAGATATTAAAAATGCACAAATAAATAAATATAAAGATATATGTTAAAATATATTTTGTATATATATATATTTATGGGTTGGCTGAACAGAGCCACTGCCGCAGCTTCTGGATGAAATGAATTATTAATTGTTTTCTTCTTCAAGTAGCTGTGCCTTTGTGGGCCCTGGAAACACAGGTACTGTTTTGCAAAGGGCTCATTGCAAATGAGAAATGAGCTCCAACTCCATCATCCCTCCACCCCCACGTTGTGAAAGGTCACAGTTGGCTGAGCTCCATTGTAGCTCCCCTCAGAAAGTGGTGAAGGAATTCAGCAGTTGTTTTTCCCACCAAAAATAAAAAAAGAAAAAGAAAGAAAAAAGAACAATTGTACACCATTTCTATTTTCTGAAGAGGAAATGGTGATTCGTCCTGGCCGTGCTATTGCCTGGGAATTCAGCAGCCTTTGGTATTAAAGGAGTTAAACAGCAGGTTTGCCTTAAATCTTGAGGAAAACATGTTGTTTGAGTTGCTTTTTTCCATGGTAAATAAGCATGAATTCTTCCCAGCACCTTCTCTGAGGTGCATGCTGCCTCTGGCTTGGCTGGTTTTTACTGAATCCCACCTCAGGTCTCACACAAATAATGTGCCACACCTGAAAGGTGCACCCACGCTGGAAAATCTCAGCTTATGGAAAACAAGTAAGAAATGCACTGAAATGCTCTGAAATTCTGTCTCCTGAGCAGACATGGATTCCAAGGCACAAATTAATTATGTTCTGTGGGCTCCCTCATCCTGTGGGTCAGGGTGGAAAGCCAGATGAGAATCCAGCAAACAGATTTTTCACTGTGACCTTTTAAATCACCACAACAGCAGGGGTGTCACTGGAAAAGCCCCAGATCCTCTTTTGTTGGGAACCAGCCCCTCCAAACCATACCGCAAAATTTCCCCCCAGGTCTCATGTCCAAACACAAATCTATTCTCTCTTCTCAGCATGAAATTCTGTATCACAGCTGTGCTTTGGCTGAATCTTTCCCATATTTTTTGCTTTTTTTGTACGTGAAACCTGCCTGTTTCCCTCCCTGCAGAGGATGGACCTTGTCTGAGCATGAATCAGGCTGATTAGGGAAAGAGGCTGGCTTGCCTGGGACACTTGGAGAGCTTGAGCTAATCAGTTCCTCACACAGACACCAATTATTAACGGGCTGCTTTCTGGAGACCTCTGATTCAGAGCTCCAGAGCTGTCAGTGACTCATTCCAATCAGGTCAGCTGAGGTTGCATGTCAAATAAACAAAATGCTGCTTGCCTCTGAATCCTCTGAGAGAACCCCAAGTCGAGGCAGCAGCTGAGCAGAAGAGGGGGGCACTTCCAATGTTCATTTCCCTCTGTCCTCCTTCCCTGGGGGAGTAATTCAGACGAGCTGTATCTTCACACCTCGAATTCATATGAGTACATTATTGATAAATTATGTTCACTGGGTAAGGGTGAGATGAGAACCATCACAAACCTGACAGTGATATTTAGTATCACAATTTCAAAAAGCTGTTTTCAACAGCTCATTGCAAGATGCAGTCGCCAGCAAGAAGACAGAACATGCAGGCATCTCATTTTTGCATGCTTTTCCACTCTGCATTAGGGATGTGATGACAGAAATGGTTCTTATATGTCATAAATAACGACAATTCTCAGTTCGTGAACCACAGAAATAAAATTTATTGATTAGGAAAAAATTAGCAATGAAACAGAGTATAAAAAAATTAAAGCGAACAGAAAGAACAAAAATCCCAGGGCCCGCAGATTGGAGATCCTTAATGCCGGCCTGGCTGGACCCAGCAGAGAGATCTGTACGGTGCTAGGAAGGATAGCAGCTAACCTGCAATCCAATAAAATTTATAATTATCTCTCTGTAAGAGAAAAGAGGCCGCTTCCTAGCACGGGCTCTGCCAGGCCAGTCCCGAGGCAAAGAGCAAGATGGCTCCTGCTGCGGGCCCTTTTAAAGCCACAACTGGCCCCGCCCAGGAACGCCTCCTCCCGCCCCCTGCCCGGCCCCCGTGGCTCCCTATGATTGGTGGAATTAAGTGATGAGGTCACCCCTCCCGTCCAATGGCTCGTCTGTTGTCTAGGGCTGATGTTGAGGCGGGAAAGGGCCTCATTAAAATTCGCCGTCTCCATGGAGCCCGCTTACAGCGGAGCAGGGAGTTGCTGTTTTTAGAAGTTGTCGGTTACGAAGCAGCCCTTTGGTCAAACTTAGAATTCCCATTTAAACGTAAAATATAGTTTTGAACACACTTAAAAGCCTTGAAAACCTGTAAAAACATCAAAGATAAGACTGGGGAAAGGGGTGCGACAACTTGGAATGTATAAAACTTGAACATTTTGAAATACAGAACTGTTTGAACCTGAACATTATAAAACTGCTTAAAACTGCTTAAAACCCTCAAAACTGAACATGAAACTGGAGTTTTAAGGACACTTAAAAAGGGATAACAGTGATTGCAACTCAAGGATATTTAAAACTTGGAGAACTTATAAGACCACTGAACAATTAGGAAAACACTTGAAATTAATTAACAAGTTCAAAATTAATTAACCCACAAGAAACCCAAACATGCAAAAACCAATAACTGAATTCCATATATAACATTATAACTATTTATTTAAGGCTTTATTATAATGCTCATGCCAGAGGGCCCTGGATTAAGATGAATTGGGAGTTTTAATCATGTCATTTCACTGTTTTTGTGGACCTGGCTTGGCGTTTGCTTGTGGGCAACTGCTGGCTTTACAAAGAAAACTGTGTGAAAAGTCTGTATTTTTCACTGCATTAACAATGGACAAAACCCCAGCTCGCAGGAGCAATATATATCTGCTGTTCTGCACATTGTTCGTGTTCTGAAAAGGAAGAGGAACGGGGCTGGGCTCCTCCAGAAATGAGACAGAAATGCCATTGAGGTCTCATTTCCTGCGCAGGGGCTTGCGAGAGCTCCAGTGGCTTCAGCCAGCGGTGGGTTAGAGTTGTGTCATGGTTTGTAAGAGCTGCTGCATCCTCCTGAAATCACTCATCCAGCATGAAAAAGGCTAAGAATGGGTCTGCTTTTAATCAGTGTGAGAGCCCTGACAGCTCCAGCAGACCGAGCTGGGGACAGTCCCTTTGCGTGGGGAGCAGAGATCCCCTCATCTCCACCGTAAGAGTGGGAGCAAAGCCTCAGGACATCTCAGCACCCAGAACGCTCTCAACCTGTCTGGACATTAAGGGACCATCCCTGACGTGTCCAGTGATGGTCAACAGGCCCCTGGCCACAAGCAGCCCAGTGTATGCCCAGCTGGACATCAAACCCTTCTAAGTAATTGTTTAAAGTAGTCTCAGCCAAGCAGAAATCGGACCATGTCAGAGCTGTTTTAGGTGCTGGTTGGACACACTGCCACTCACACTCATTCACCAGACTCCAGAAAGGGTGGGGTGGCTTCAAGTGTTGTTGCTTGTAGATGAAAGCTGAGGGGCTCTGGTTGTTTAGCACTGGCTCTGTGCCATTTGAGGTATTTTAGGGTGGTACACCCCAATCTAGCTGCTTCCAGGGTGTGGGGCTTTCAAACCCATTCTTCCCCCCAACTAAAAACCATGGATTTGTGGAAAAAAATTCAGTTTGCTGACACTGTGCATCTATTGGGTGACTTTCATGGGATAAGAGGTCATTGGTAGCTTCTCCTTTCCCCTGTGTGCTCGCAGCTTCATCACTGTGTGGTTGCAAGAATATCAGTGAAATAGGAAACACCAGCTGCACGGAAAAACCCTCTTCATTTCCAGAAGCTATCCTGGGACAGCAACAGGGATAATGGTCATTTCAACCAAAAGAAAACATTCTGAACAATATTTTAGTTTATATATTTTTTTTTTTAAATATATTGTGGCCTTTTCTGGGAAATTAATTTCCTCATCTCATCTTCCTCCTCCTTCCCTTTCACCTGAAGTGATGGACGCCATAAAAGACATTTCTTGATCCCAGATGTGTTCCATTTCCTGCAGCTGAAACTGAAATCATTGCCTTGTTCAGAAATATCTGTCAGGGATGGAGATGCACTACTTAAGAACTTTCTGCAACTGCTTTGGTTTGAAACAAATAAATCAGAAAGATTTGAGGAGGTAGCCAGCATTTTCTAATTTGTTTCTACTGGCAAAAGTGCTGCAGTGAGGTTATATGCAAACAAATTTGGTGGCAGCATCTGCTCTGTAATGACCTAAATGTCTAAATCTAACTTTAGGAAGTGACTTGCAGCAGGTTCAAGCAAGGCTTTCAGAGCTTTATTTTCACCCCTTTAAGCGAAGAGCTGATCCATGGGGTTTGTGTAGCTGCTGATTTTGGGATCCATGGAGGGATCCTGAGCCCAGCAGAGCTGCTGTGAGTGGACCAAGGCCCCCACATGTTCCAAGGAGCACATCAGTGCTGTTTGTGGTGGAGCACAAAGGGTTTGACACACCGAGAGATGATCCTGGAGGGAGAGAGGATTTGTTTCCATACCCCACCTGACAGCACTGGATTAAAATGGGCAAACGTGGGTGTTTTGCAAACCTTCAGCTGTTGCATGGTCCAGATCCTGTCTCTGGGCAGTCTGTGGTTGGGCTTTAGCGCACAGAACTGCTCCGTTTTTATCTATATACACGATTTTTGCATGCAGGCTATATAGATGTTGGAAAAAATGCTTTATTATGTTGTATCATACACACATAAAAAGCATAAATGCATAAACAATACCACGTTTCTGAGCTATATGAGAAAATACCCTCCTTAGGGGTATTTTACATAGTTAAGATGGCATTCTGGAATAAAATGAGTCACATTAATCATCCTAATAAAATGTAAAATCCATGTCAAAAGATAGAAGGGATTATTACTGTAAATTATGTAAAGAAACAATTAGCATGTCAATGCCTTCTGTCCCATGTAGCTTTGGCCTTTTAGGTGTTTTATTGTATGATTTTCTTTCCTCTTAAAGTTAGTGGTAAAAACACATCTCAGGTCAAAATAGTAAATAGTGAATCACCCACAAATTCAACTCATTTCCTATCTCTCACTGAAAAAATGTTGATTCCAGGCATGGGAGCAGAACTTTGAGCCAAACAGTAATTTCTTTATGGTGTGGATGACTCATAGGAAAGAATGCCTCATGGGGATAGCAGGAGAAAAAACTAAAGGAAAAAAAAAAAGTAAACTTTCTTTAAAGAAACAGGCAATCAAGTAAAGGGCAAAAGGTCAGAAAAAGCCCTCAGCTGTTTTTGTGATGCTCCTGTGATCGTCTCAGTGCCCTCCAGCTCCTCTGCCCTGAAATGCCATCGTTCTTCCCCAGGAGCTGCGAGGCAGGGGGCAGCCCTGGAGATGAAAGGTGTGAGACCCACGGGGCAGCACAGGGCCAGGCTGAGCCCATCCCCTGGTTAAAGAGCCCCAAATCAGGATTAGGAACTCATTTCACACCATTTTGCAAGACTCTGGGAATAGGTGTTTTCTTCCCAGCACTGATCCTGGTGTGAAGTCCTGGGAGCTGATCCTGCTCCTGGTGGAAGAATGGTGCAGAGCCAGCAGGGACCTCTGTTTTGGGGGGGTTTTAATGTTTTTAATGTTCAACCCCTCTTGAGTAACTCTACTTACGAGCCTCTTTTGCATCACTCTTTCTTTACTCACAAATGTGAATAAAAGCAGTTTAACCTCCTCCATAAGTTGCTTCGTGATCTCTTGATGAGCCTTTAATTATCACAAATATCCCTTGCCCTCCCTGGGAAGTGTCTCCTCCCTCGGGCAGATTTATCCAGAGGGGTGAATCGATACTCATCAAGCACATTTCAAGCAGGCTGATTGAGAAATGAAACAGAATTTCAGCTCAGCTTTCAGCAGCAGTATCTCATCTGATTGCCATCTCTCTTTTTTTCTTTTTTTTCCACAGTGCTAATGAATGGTTAATTTCAACAAGCATTGCTATCTACATTTACATAATTATTTATGTGCAATTAAAACATCTTGCCTCCTCTTCCAGAGTCAATATCACGTGGCCAGGAATACAAAACAAGATAATGATGCAACATTAAAATGTAGGGTAGCTCATTCCTGGGGGGGAACCATGTGCTTCTTTAATGTCACTTATTTAAAGCCATGCTCAGGACCAATTAATCTCAGCCTATGAAGACTAAGAAAAGTGTTTGTGCTATTTCAGTACAGATCATTACCCTCTCCCACGCATTTCAGGAGGTTTCAAAGAAATGCGATTCAGGTTCCAGCAAGATACAATTTGAGGCCTGAGGCAAATTTCCTCTTCAGCACCTTTCCTTCATAGGGATGCTACAGCAAATGGACTGACATTTATGTACTGTGATTGCTATAAGAAATAAAGCAGATTTCTCTGATTTTCCATGAACACTTAAAATATGAAATAGAAATGTGCCCTTTGGAAGAACTATTTAAGAGTTAATTCTTGGCGGTGTAAGAAAATGCATTACAAAACTAAAGTTTCTATTAAAAGAAAAAAAAAGCAAGCTTGAATTGGAATTGAATTAACTTCTTTCCACTCCAATTCACTTCCTCACCTGCTAAAATATAGTGGAACTGTTTCATGAGTTGGATTTACCCCTAGGAGCTGTTTCCAGAAGGTGAAATTCACAGACTGTAAATAATCTGCAGGAAGAAAAGAGTTGTTAACAACAGGTTGGCATAAATTATTTATTCCCTATTCCCAGGCCAGGGAGAGCTCAGCCCTGTGGCACTGTTTCCAACCACAGCACGTCGGGAAGTGCTAGGTGAGGAGTCAGAGCTTCCACAAACATTTGGGAAATAAGAAGAAGGACTGTATATCCGGAGTGACCTTTGCAGTTCGGATGGAATGGAGATCAAAGGGCTGATTTCCCTCTGCCTGCTCTCAGGATCAGGGCTAAACCCTCTGAACGACACCTGGCGTTGGACACGACACTCTCCAGCCCTGAGCAGCTTCTCACAGAGCACAGGTGAGAGCCAAGTGCTTTCCCTGGCTTTGGGTTGTGCTGGTTTTGCTTGGCTTTGGGGTGGTGATGCCTGCTAGAAAACACAGAAGGAGCAGGACAACAAACATTTCATTTCAGAAAGCACTGCAGCCGTGTCACTTGTACCACCCCTTGGTGCCCCCAGCAGCTCTGGCAGCTCCTGCCCCCTCTCCTGCATTAGAGCTTGCAGAGGGCTAAAATGCTTGAGTCGAGTCCAGAAGCCTGTTTATCAAATGTTCTTATCAAAGTGATAAATGCAATAGATCCATGCTGGGCCTTCCTAACTAGAAACAGACTGGCCTTCCTCACTTAATGTGTTTTCTTCCAACATAAGAAATAATTGTAAAAAAAATTTGTACAGGTCTGCCTGATGAACAGGGAGGAGGGAAGAGGCAGACTTACTCATTTGAAGGCAAACAGCTGGAGTAGGGAGACCTACACCATGACTTCCCACAGGGTGTGAGGATTTCGGATCAGCCAGGGACCACCAGCAGCTGGAGGATGAGTGCAGGCCACGGGTGACCCATTTTGGCATGGGTAGGACACAGGGAATTGCAGGACAGAGGGGCTGAAACAAGCTCAGGCTGCAGGAGATGAAACCCCAGGAGCTCTGTGCTCCATACCCAGCTCTCAGCAGAGAGGCAGAGCCTGGGATCCCACCTGGACCTGAGCAGCTTTTCCAAGTGAGCGGCTCCAAGCCGGAGGATGGGAAGTGTCCCTGGCTGTCCACAGGGAACCAAACCCTGCCAGGGACAACGTAGGTGTCAAGGAGGCCGCTCTGAAGGTGAGCACATGTGGAGGGACCCACTGCCACGGGTGTTGGTGATGACAGCTGGTGGGAAGGAAAAGGTCCTGGTTTTCCAGTGGAAAAGGCGCCGTCAGGCCAGGCCGCGTCAGAGGCCCGGACAGCACACTTTGTAGTGCAGGAGCCCTCAGGAACAGCTGTGTGTTTGTGGTTGAGCTCAACGCTTGACATGGACATTGAAAAACTCGGTTTGGGAAGGACAAGACAGTCAGTGTGACTGTAACTAACAACAGCTCAAGAGTCCGAAAGGAAAGGAATGGGAACCCCTGCGAAGGGAGGATGGGGAGGCGCAGCAGGCCGTGGGTGGTGGTGCGGATGTGTCCCGCTGGATTAAACATCAGTGCCGTGTTTGCCTGTGACTACCGCTGCCCACACTTGGTGCCTCCGGTGGGGCAGGGCACAGTGGGACACCCCCAGCCCTGAATGCAGCAAAACAACACAGCAAGGAGAGAAGGGATGAGTGAAGGAGCCAGCGCTGCCTCAGCACCAGCCCTCACTGAGGCACCACCGAGAGATCAGTGAGCATCTCTGTTACAGTTCTGTTAAAGTTCTGCAGCCTGCTCTTTCATTTCAAGTTAATTAACAATAATGAGAATATTGCATGGGTTAGGGGGTGGCTCTTGTTTAGCAGAGCATCAACTTTGTTTGTCTATCAGGACTATTCTCATTTTACTGACTTTCAGATCCTCATTAGATATTAAAACCAGGAACCTGCAGGGGAGAAGCCCTTCACATTTCTACCAAGTCAGTGTTTGCGCTGAGTAGGCTGTGGCACTCTCTAACTATTTCTAACTGTCATTAAATTTGAGGTTTCTTTCTTATTAAAACATAATTAACTGGATGGGATTGGAGAGAAACTACGCTTAATATCAAAAAATTGCAGTGCAGCCGAAGGTGGAAGAGCTTAGAAACAAAAGCGGGGAGGTGAGACTGTCAATATTTTGAACCTTCTGACAAATCCCCAGACTGTTTCATTTCAAAAGGGCAGCAACAACAAACCTTCCAGAAAATTTGCTTTCATGTTTTCATGCCCATCGTCATTTCTTTGCTGTTTGTTTGTTTTAAAATGCTCTGCTCCACTGGTGGCCATGGTATGCTGGGTTACAACACAGTGTTTCCAGACATGGAAGAATGTTTATATATCTGTGGGGAAACATTTAGCTATCTTTTAAAAAGCAGCTATTTATGTATCTGGGTGTAAAAGACTGATGTCCAGTTCAGAGCCTCATCCCACCAGCATTCCCTCTGCTCTGGGTCACTGTGGTCATATTTACAGGGTAGATCTGGAATTATTTTTTTTATGGTTGTCCCTGTAGCTGGAAGATCATGAACTTCAGAGCCTTCATAACAAGGAAATTCTTAATGATGCCAATGTCACATAGAATATCTGCAGGAGTTTGAAATGGATCTGGATGAAAAAGCTAAACAAAATGAGGTTTTAATATTCTTTTTTTTATGTGATTTTATTACAATCTGTATTCAGTGTAAGAGTTCTTATTTAGAGCACAATGCATTACACTGATCTTACATATTGATTTTTTTTTTTTTTTTTGCCATTCAGCAGTGTATTTGCCTGATTCTGCTTTAATACACTGGCATAAAGATGAAGTCATTCTGTGTAAGTGAAAAACTAGAGCATAACTAGTCCAGACATCGGCCTGGTGTCTCTGCAGAGAGCAGAAATTCCAAAAAAGTGCAGGACAAAGCTCACAAGTCTGTAACCATCCCACAGGAAAGGTGCTCACAGCACTGCTCCTGAGCTTCCCGACTGCATCCCCAGGGAAATGCTGTCCTGTGTGTGCTGGGGCAGGGAGCTGCCCTGGGAATGGTGTCTGGCAGATCCAGGGTTTGCACACAGGGAGATCTGGCAAGGGAGCAGCTTTTAACCTGTGCCGAGAGTCACAGGACACGGGGGAATAGTTTTAAACTAAAAGAGAGGAGGTTTAGATGGGATATTGGGAAAAATTCTTCCCTGTGAGGGGGCTGAGGCCCTGGCACAGAGAAGCTGTGGCTGCCCCTGGATCCCTGGAAGTGTCCAAGGCCAGGTTGGGTGGAACTTGGAGCAACCTGGGACAGTGGAAGGTGTCCCTGCCCGGGGCAGGGGGTGGAATGAGATGTTCTTTAAGGTCCCTTCCAACCCAAACCATTCTGTGATTCTGTGAATAGAAACAAACTTGCAGTCACACGGTTTGGGAAACAGATCTTTTGATTTAACTCCTATGAGAGTGCTTGGTGACCCAAGGACAGCACGAAATCATTCCATTTGTGATATTATTGTCATCGATAATGTTATGACCATCCTCCTAAAAAGGATGAACACCTCCAAGTGTATTTTAGGACTCTGTGTGTGTGTGTGTGTGTGTGTGTGTGGAAATGCACCGTACACGGGCATCTATCTCCCGAATTCAGCCCAGCTTTGAACTGGAGACTTCTTCAGTTCAAAAAGGCTTTTGCCGGACTCACAGGAACGGCCGGTGCTGATGGGTGCAGCTGGAAGCACTTTTTGGAGGGCGGTAAAATAATGTCACACCTAGAGAAGGGGGTCCTGCCATCCTGTCCCACCCGGGGATGGAGCACGCAGGGCTCTGAGCATCGGGGGATTCCCGGGTCGGGGGAGCTGAGGAACGCGGGTGGGATGGAGCCGCCTGTGAAATGGGCTCTGTTTGCTGGTTAAACACAGAGCGGAGCTGTTCGTAAATGCCGGGTACCATCTGCTGGCGGGCGGGAGCAGTGCGGGACGGGCGGCAGCAGGGACAGGGATGGAGCAGGGACAGGGATGGGAGCGTCATCTGGGACTGGGAGCACCATCTGGGACTGGGAGCATCACCCAGGGCCGGGGAAATGGACCGGGCTGGGAGCATCGTCAGGGACTCTGGGGATGGAGCAGGGCTGGGAGCATCACTCGGGTCTTGGAGCGTTGTCCACGGCCAGTGGGAGCTTAACAAACAGAATCCTGGTGTCAGGCTGGGTTCGTCACGTCATTCAAGCCTATAAAATTCAAACCCCACAGAGAGTAAATTAACTGTCTGAAAAATTCTACAAGAGAGCTGGAGGAGCATGGAATGACAGGACAAGGGAAATGGCTTTAAAGTGACAGAGGGCATGGTTAGATGGGATATTGGGAAGGAATTGTTCCCTGTGAGGTTGGGGAGACCCTGGCACAGGGTGTCCAGAGAAGCTGTGGCTGCCCCTGGATCCCTGGAAGTGTCCAAGGCCAGGTTGGATGGGGCTTGGAGCAGCCTGGGACAGTGGAAGGTGTCCCTGGGAACAAAATGAGTCTTAGGTCCCTTCCAGCCCAAACCATTCTTTGATTCTATGATCTGAGAAATTGACCTAAATCAATGGACAAATTAATCAGCACCTCAAATTTGTGTAAGTGCCAGAGTTCACCGATTTCAAGCCCAATTTTTATCAACTAACACAACGCAAAGCCATGTACAGGGATGCTTTATACAATTCAGTGCATACAGATGTTTCTCCCAAGAGTCCTGAGGTGTCCGTCAGCAGTTTGGAAGTTCCTGAACCAGTCCTCAGTTTAGTCAGTTTGAGACCTCCTACCCCAGGGAAGGTCCCCAGGCCTCAGAGCTGTCTCTATCTCTGGCCAGCAGCTACAGATGCACCTTGGCAAACTCCAGGTTTTGTGACACTTGTGATAAAAAAGAAAATAATCTTCTCAAAGCATACAGGAAGAAATATCTCAATTTTGTATGAAAAGTGAAAAGAAGTGAGTCTAGAAGGCCGTTTTAACAGTTAAACTGGAGTAGGGTGAGGACTCTGGTTGCTAACAGCTGTTTGCCAATAGAACATTCTCTGGCATTTTCTTTGAGGAAAGCTCAAAAGATCTTTTCACATTAACAGTCCCCAGAATGGGTGTTAAGTTTCCTATTATTGTAAGAACAGCCTGGGAATCTCGATGCCCCGAGTGGGAGCCAGATGCCCGGCCAAGCACAGGCAGCAGCTGGGGAACAGTTGAGAAGTGCCCAAGAACTGTTGCCAATTGGAAGGAAGAAAAAACTCCCAAGGAAAAAGGAGATTTCAGAAGGAATTTGAAGTTGAGTTGGGGTGACAGGAATATGAATAAGTGATTATTTTAGTATATGGAGGGGTAAAAAAGATGTTTTAGTGATTCTGAAGGGACCAGAGTGACCAGGGGTACCAAGAGAGGAGCTGGGGAGAGGGAGGAGCTGCAGTGCTCCAGAACAGGACAGCTGCTAATGCCCTCCATAATCCCTGGGAAAACAGGAGGTCTGGGCTGGGAGTGAGGTCTGAAAGGATTCCAAATGATCAGAGGAAATGGTCTTTAATTTTTGTATAACCTTGTTTCAAAAAAATAATTTGGTTTTGATATAGTCAGTATTTATTTCCTCAGTCTCATTTTCATAAGCAAGAAAAGGTAACACACCTTGTGTCTGCAGCCTGTTGGGTGGGGTCAGTTTGGAGATCATCAGGCAGCTGTGAAGTAACTTAATGAGCCAAAGAGAAGTGACTGCTCATCCTAATCCATCAGTTCTCTATTGCTGTTTGATATCTTGCTCCATCAAAGCAACAAATCACGAACTGCACAAATTAAATGCAATTTAAGGACACTTAAATATTAACAGAAGGGGACTGCAGATGAAACTGTAGTGGCTTTGAATCTTAATTTTCAACACTGCTGTCAATCACTGTCATTGCTGTCATTACTTTGGATGTGCAAAAATGAGTTTTTCAAACAAGAAGGATGAGCAAGTTGTATACAAATACAGGTGTGTTCCTGTGTGTAAGAGTTCATCTGCTTGCTGCTTGCCAAGAGGTTTTTTGTACTCTGATAATTCAAGAAAAACACTAAAATTTTAACTATTTCTGCATTGCTTCTAGTTTAAATATCCAACCACGAGGACTCTCTTCATGCCTGTGGCCAATATTTGTTTTCATGTGCTGCAGCAAGGTAATAGAAACAATGATTTTTTGCTGTTCTCTCACTCTGGAGATGCTGTGGGTGAGGTTTTCCTGCTGACAGGGGAAGGGAAGGGAAGGTGCGGGAAGGTGCGGGAAGGTGCGGGAAGGTGCGGGAAGGTGCGGGAAGGTGCGGGAAGGGAAGGGAAGGGTCCAACCAACTTANGGGAAGGGAAGGGAAGGGAAGGGAAGGGAAGGGAAGGGAAGGGAAGGGAAGGGAAGGGAAGGGAGCTGACTTTAGGGATAGCAATGCCTACAGAGGGCTACGTGTGTGATGGGGACCAAATTTGCAGCCTCCTGGCTGTATTTCAGTTGAAGGAGCTGTGACAACTCAAATATCAGATAAATACTGATCACACTCACTTGGATTTATGTGGTTATGTTGAAAAGCAGCCCCCACTCCTGTGACAGACTCCTTCCTCGATGGCCCCACCATTCTTCAGCCCAGCAAGGCGTTCTGCAGATGCTCTCATGATAAGCTATGCAAAAATAGGCTCATTCTCAAACTAATTCAGGTATTAAGATAAGCTGAAAGTCCAAAGCTTTATCTGAATCTGCTCACTGGATTCAGGGTGCACAGGAGCAGTTTCCACTGATACCTGCACACTGCAGATCAGCTCATGCCCTGCCTTGTGCTTGGCATAATTAAATCAAATGACTCTGACAAAATGCAGATTCTTCTTCTACTGCTCCCACTTATTATCAATTTTAAGTTGTAATCACAATTTTTTTTTAAACTCAAGCATTTTTAAATTCAAAAGCTCCCCAGCTCTCAGAAACAAGATATTTCATGCCTACAACTCAGGGAATGAGACGCTGAGAGGAGCAGACACTGTGGCAGGGGTTTCTTTTCCTGCCTTTGATGTAGTTCTGTACACTGCTCTCATTCCTGGGGTGGCTTAAAGCACACAGCAGAGCTGGGCTTTATCACAGTGTATATAGAATTATCTGCTCCAGCTGTCTGGAGAGAACAGCTTGGATGCAGAATTGCAGGCACTGCTAGGAACTGGTCCAGCCAAAGGCATTTCAGGGGTGCTGAGCAGCAAATGAATGACCTGCACAGCTCCTGCTGCCTGCCAGCCCCAGCACGGTGGAGGGCAAGTGAAAACTGGTTATTGCTGCCATAAATGTCCCTCTGTGGCAGCTTTGTGCATGTGTGTGCTGTTCCCTGGCCACCAGGGAGAACATCTGACTTTTCAAGGGTTAACACCTCGCTCTGTGCATGCTGCTGGTATTAGAAGCAATTAAAAAGCTGAGAAATTGCACAGCATGTTCCCAGGAGCCTCAGCTCATCCAGGTGGTAACCCCCAGCTCACCGTGGCTGGTTTGGTTCCACTGAGAGATGCAATTCTAGTTCAAGTGGGCGTGTTTGAACTGTATTCTGCAGTAAAAATATGCTACAAAACAAACAGCCCTTCCTGAGAGCTCCCTGAATTCACCAGAGCCAGCGTGGCTGAAAGCTGCTTCCATTCTGTCCTGTCTGGAAGCCCTGACCATGGTCTGTAAGAGCTGCAGATTCTGAATCACCCACTCCTTCCTGGGAATGCTCACCTGGAGAAGGCTCCAAGGAGAACTTAGAGCCCCTTCCAGTGCCTAAAGGGGCTCCAAGAGAGGGACTTGGGACAAGGGATGGAGAGACAGGACACAGGGAATGGCTTCCCACTGACATAGGGCAGGGATAGATGGGATAATGGGAAGGAATTGTTCCCTGTGAGGGTGGGGAGGTGCTGGAACAGACTGTCCCGAGAAGCTGTGGCTGCCCCTGGATCCCTGGAAGTGTCCAAGGCCAGGTTGGATGGGGCTTGGAGCACTCTGGGACAGTGGAATTATGCAACAAAGAAATGCAGGTGATTTTACTGCAGAAACATTAAAGAACAAGAGCACTGATGCTCAATGAAAACTCCTTAAATGAGCCCTGACTTGGCACTGCAGTCTCTTCAGGCTTTTCATGCAGAACTAGGGGAGTCTAATCTGATTTAAAATGCATCCAAATTCCCAGCAGCAACCAGCAGGGAAGGGGGACAAAGCTGACATCCAGACAGGCAGCTCTGGGAGGGGACCTGGATCCGGGACAGGCTGGGACACCTGAGGGTTGGTGTCTGTCTGCAGGCAGCTCCCTCCAGCCAGGGCAACCTTCCTGTGCCACCAGCACCACCAAACATTGTCCCACTTCCAGCCACTGGCTCCAATCCCAACTCCTCTGCCTGTCTGGGGCTCGTGGCCACCTTGACCTCGGTGTCCCAGGTATGGAAATAACATGAATGAAAATGCTTCTGTAGGTGCTGGGCAAATCCAGAGCAAATGAGTTTAAGATAGGGAAAAAAATAATTTAAAAAGAACTATTTTAAGCCTGTGTCTGACTGTATTTCTTGGGACCAGAGCAGCCCACAGGCCATCTGTCTCCTGGAGAAATGGTCTCTGAGACTGGGCACAGACAGATCCTCGAGCACACCACGACTTAGAAATCAGCTCCAAGATGGGCAAGAGTGCTTTATTTGCTGGCTCAGGACACCCATGCATGGGCAGTAATCCCCTCTTCATCCTCCTGATGAGAGCCAGCTGAAGGAGAGGTCACCAGGATTTGCCCCGAATAGCCTGGGTTCACAGTGCAGGCTGGAGCCAAGGTTTGGATAAGCATAAAAAGCTTTGGATAAACCATATTAAAGCAAAGGTCAGATGAGATCACTCGACTGCTGATGGTTCATGAGCAAAGTATTGTTCTCAGTTTCCACAAGGGATCCTGACTTTTGAGGAGATGGGTTTTCCAGGGACTGCTTGTCTCTGATGTTAACAGGAGGTGTCAAATCAAAGTGGGGTTTTTTTCCCCTGCTTGTCATCATCTTCAGAATAGTCCCATCGAGGCCAGCTCTGAAAATCTTCCTGGCTCGCACAGTTCCTCATATATCACAGCTGAAATCATCAGCAACTGATGAAACTCTGCAAACCCCTCCTTGTTTAAACAGCACCAGACATACATATGCTGGGATTCGGGAGAAAAATTGACTAAATCTAGAAAAAATGGGTTGGAAGGTGTTGGGAAGATGTTCCAGGGAAAGGTCCTCCTGTCCTGAGCCTTGGGGTGAGTGAACAAAACCAAGCTGGGGTAAATCTCTCCTTTCCATCTACTGCACAAACATCAGCAGTGCAAAGCAGCCTGGCAGATCCCTCCTCCTCATAGCCCTGATTAGAGGAATGCTGATAAACCTCTGCCAATGCCCCCCAGGCACAGCTCTGCTCGGATGATTTCCCCATGAACATTTTTTCCTGGCTCAGTTCACTGCCCCACTCATGGATTTGCTTCATCTCAGTAACTGATTTGCTCTTTCCAGAGTCCTAATCACTGAAACAGAATATTTAACAAAACCAGACGTGTTTATCCAATATGAGGAGTCATAGTTGGCTGGGAGAACGTGGAAACAAGTGATGGAGACTGCCAAGTACTCATGAGCACTCTTAATGGTACAGTGCAAAAGAGATGGCCAAAAAGACAGCTCCAAAAAGTGAACCTTAACCCTTGGAAGGACTAAATGAGATGAAGGCAGGGCTTGTCCCTTGCTGCTCTCCCCCATCCATGCCCAGCTCTCACGGATGCAGCGCATCAGAAGTGAGACTCAAAAAATCACTGAGGCCACTGGATACTGCAAAGGTGCTCATTTCCCTTCTGTGACAGCAGATTTCTTCAGAAGTGTGTCCTGAGCCCCAGATCTGCAGCCCCAACTGTGATTTGAATGGATTGTGAGTTACACTCAGATCCTGGGGCCCCTGGCAGGTGCCAGTGGGGCAGGAACTTTCCTCTGGAGCTGGCTTATATGAGCTTTGGCCATTGAGTCTTCAACTGCTCAGCATAAAGTAAAACAGAGCGAAACTTACCCTGCTCATAAAGGCTGGTAATCACCAGAGTGTGAAGAGGCAATTAATGCAGATTATCCTCCTGTTAGGAATGTCATTGCAGTGACACATGCAGATGAGAACTTGAATTTAATATACACACTTGTGGAGATTGTATTTTCACTGAAAAGCCCTCCAAAAAATTGTAAAAGGGGCTAAAGAAGAGTTGCTGTAAGGAGATGAAGATCCTCAGGATCTCAAGAATATGTTGCAAAAGCTCTCTGAAGGTTGGGAGAGCACAGGAGCAAACCCACGAATCAAAAGTTCCTCCAGGGAAAATCAAGCTCTGACCTGGCTGAAGAGATCCCAGCCAGTCCCTCTGAGCTCCGGATCTGCAGACACTGATTTTTTTTCACTGGAAACCAGAAACTGAGGGTGACTGACATTGCTTAAAACAAGACATTGAATGTCTCCAATGAAGGCAGTAGCAATCAGTGATTTGGACACCAGCCTTGTTTTTTTGGCTGAGTCTCTGCCGGTGTTCAAATACCTTCCCCCCTTGGGCATTTAAAGGAAAAAAATTAAAACCATTTTGGTGAGGATGAAAGGCAGGAAGTCCTCAGAGAAGGGAAATAACTTCAAGAGAGAAATTCCCCTTCACCTGTCAGACATTATCTCATACTTGCAAGTCTTTTGGGCTCGCAGCTAAAAGGGTCGTTTTGGTAGAAATATTGCCTGTGGGGCTATAAAAGGTGTAAGGAATTTTAGGAAAAGTGTTAATCCTTAAGGGATTACTTGTGCTAGGTGTGGAAGGAAGGAGGGTTGGGTGGCTAAAAAAGAGAGCAGGGTTAGATGGGAAATTGGGAAGAAATTCCTCCCTGTGAGGGTGAGGGTGGGGAGGCCCTGGCACAGGGTGCCCAGAGAAGCTGTGGCTGCCCCATCCCTGGAAATGTCCAAGGCCAGGCTGGACAGGGCTTGGAGCAGCCTGGGATAGTGGAAGGACAAGGGGCGGAAGGGGATGATTTTTAAGGTCCCTTCCAGCCCAAACCATCCTGTGATTCTGTGATAAAATGCTCAGCCCCATCCTCCCACTCTCATTCCTCTGCTTCAGTGTTGTTCCAGAAAAGTGCATCACCTGTCTCCCTTGGAAACCTGTCCCTATGGCAACATGCAGGAATATCTCCATGCAGACATGACAGAGCTCTGACAGCCCTTTCTTTCTGTGACACTTCTTATGGCAGAGAGAGGATGGGAGCTCGCCTGTGTCAAGACAGCGCTTGGAAGATTTTCCACTGAGAACTTGTTTTCGCAGTCTTTCACTCTCCTGGCTCTTGAACTCTCAGTTTGTGTATCACAACTGCAATTTTATCTGAAACGTGTTGCAAAATCCATGTATTTGCCTTTATCAGCAGAAATCTGTGACCTCGAATGAGATGTTTTTGACAAGACCTACTTTCCATAAAGCCACCCTGCCAAGCACCACGAGCTGCTTCTTACCAGACTCAGTCCCACATTGGCTTTTCAGTTGTGGGGCTTTTTTTTCTCAGATGCTAAGAAAGTTTACTTGTACCTACGCCACCAACACCATTATTTTCTCGCTATACTCTTTAGGGATTAACACTGTTATCATTTTCCCCACTCTGGTGTGAGTAAATATGCCACATCTGAGCATGTCACAAACTTACCAATTAAAACTACCCGTGCACTGCTGGCTGTGGGTGATAAGAGGGAGTGTATGTGTATGCAGGGTGATAACCTTGGCCTCCAGGAACTGTAGTCAGGAATTCTGATTTCAGAAGCATAAAATTCCTCCCCTGGGGCATGTTACCAGCCACAGTCAACAGCTCTGGGCTATGTCCTAAACATCTGCAGGTCCAGGAAGGTCGAGACCCTTTGGACTGATGCTCACAATGAAATCTGTCACAGCTGGGCTTTCTTGGCACACAGAGACATGGTAACACTGGCTTCCAGCATGTTTTTTGTTTAATCCCTACTGGACAGAGATGCATGACTAAAATTTCACATGAGGAAAAAAGGTTAAAAAATAAACTGTGGTTTGTGACACCAAGATGTACTTTATAAATTGCACAACCAGTATTGAGCTGATCTTCTCTGATCTAGATTTTAAAGGCCACAAGAATTGCATATTCCTTACCAAGAACAAGGGACAACTTGGTACCTTGTACTCACTGTGGAAAACTCAGGTGTGGATGAACACTGACACAAATTAAATGGTAAATTCTCACTCTTATGGAGAGCTCAAGGCACTCTGCTCAGCTGTGCCCTCCTGGGAGGTCCCAGAGGCTCTTGCTGTCCATGAGAAGACTAGGAAAATAAGGGAATGCTGTTTATACTGCCCAAAACAAGAGGATAGAAAGGCATAATGGAAATTGTGATTTGGGGCTATAGTTACAACTGAGAGTTTCTCTCACTTAGAAATCATGAATCTCTGTGGAGATCCTTCCCTGCAGGTGAGAGGGCAGAGTTACACTTACCCAATTGAGCCCCTACATAAATCCAGCTGACAAAAGAGATGAGAAAGAACTCCTGTCATTCTGAGTTGCAGCAGAAGGCATTTCAGCATCAGCCTCTCTGCTGTGACATTAAGGAAGGGAGAAGGAGCCCGCGGCTGCACCAGGAATTACACCTCAGAACAACCAACCTTCTATTTCACCTGTGACTGGGAACAGCTCTGCAGAGTCATGGCAATGAAAACTTTAAAATATTTTTTGCATTTTTAATGGAGTTTTAAAAATATTCCTTCTGTTTTGTTTTTTTTTCTTTTTTTTCTCTGTGCTTGTCTTTCCGTCAGCGCTTATGCCAAGAACCATTGTGGAACTGCTCTGAAAACACCAATCCACAGAAGTGGTTTATCCTTCCTTGATATCCACATGCAGGCACACTTCAGGGTCATAATTAGGCAGGAAAAACGTCCTTTTTTTGCTGTAAAAAGCAAAGCAGGGCCCGTGATGTGCTGGGAGGCAGGATCGGACGGAGGCGGTGGGAGCTGCCTGAAGATCCCGGTCCTGGCTGCCGTCAGGAACGACAGATGGTGTTTGTCAAGAGGATAGAGATTTACCTTCTTATTTTACCATGGAAATATAGCAGCAAGAACACTATCAACATCCACTATTTTATCCAACAGATTTAAGAAATGTATCCCACATTAAAAAAAAAAAAAACAAAACAAAACAACAAAGCCCAACAGGATTCCTGCAGGAAAACAGAGCACCAGATGCAGCTGGAAATCCCAATTAAAAGAAGCAGTTGTGTTTATCAAGAGACAATGTCAGCCATTGCATGTAATTTATTTTCTCATTAAGGAAATGCACTGAGCACATACAGAGATTACATTCAATACAGATTTATCATTACAGAACCATACGAAGATAAAGATACAATCAATACCTGCTGCCCATAGCAGAAGAAATTGAAGGAACTGTTTCAAGCTGAGAATGAGATGAAAAATATTTACACCAATTTAAGTGATTTTTATAAAGATGAGACACTGGACATTCTCAGCCCAGATCTGCTGCATTGTTGCAATCTTTATACTCAACAGCTTTATCAGACTGGTGCCTAGAGACTAAAAATACAGCAGAACTGCCTTGTCTGAGCCCATCTAAACAGAATCCAGCCAGTCTGAAGCCACAATCTACACGAGATGATGGAAGGATCCACACTGGGAAAAGAGCACAGTAAAACAAGGAGACAGCTCGGCCCCTGTGACAGGCAACAGCTACAAGGCAGGCAAGGGTTACACTCTGCAGGGAGGGTTCACTGGTTTACCTTGAAGCAGCTCTCTAGAGTTTGCAACCTTAATAAAATTTTGGTCAATGTGAAGAATTCTACGACACACCGCCTGGAACTGATCTTCCAAAGAATTATACTGAAAAAAGTCACAACAAAAAGCTAGTGGAAAAACTACTTTGCCACGTATTTTGTGAGTTCCATAAATTTGATGACCTAACCTTTTTCCCACTAGGCAACTAAAACTAGAACTGGAAAGATCACCTCTACTTCAGTTACACCAGCTGGACTCTAAGCCAATCCTGTGCATGTTGTGTGCCAGGGGTTGGACCAGATCATCACAGCTGGACATTAAAATCTACAAATACCACTCATCTGCTTGCCTGGTGCTCTGAGTTTTGGATCAAAGGAGGTAGTGATGCACAATTCGTTCTACTATGTGACCCTTTCTGGATCATTCACTTGGTAAAAGTGCCGTGAGTGGGATTATTAAAAATATTTATTTAGTCCCTTATGCCTCTAAAGACCTCCAAGTAATTTAATTCACTTTGCAAAATGAACAGGATACATAAACCACCTCAACTCAAACACATCACTGAATGGGGAGGTATAGATAGATAGATATATATACACACTCTTACTCTCAAAGACTGAGGTTTAGGACAGTGGAGAATTATCTACATAATCGAACCTCAAGAATAATTATAAACTCAAGTTATAATTTGCCTACAAGACAGGGATTAATCACTTGTTTGTAAAACCAGCAGGGGAGATAGATTGAGCCAATCTTTGGATGGAGTTTACCAGTTCAAAAACAACTTCCAAGCTCTTCTTTCTTCTTCCTTCAATGCTGTGGTGACATTCTCAAAGGAACAGAAAAGAGAAGACTGGAAGGTGTTTTTTTCCAAGGAAATACACACAAACGTAGAACCATAAAATGGTTTAGGTTGGAAGGGACCTTAAAGACCATCCAGTTCCAACCACCCTGCCATGGGCAGGGACACCTTCCACTATCCCAGGTTGCTCCAAGCCCTGTCCAACCCAGCCTTGGACACTGACAGGGATATAATATAATATACAATACAATACAATATACCTCCATGCATTATTCCCTTAATGACCTTCTCTTACCAGTTTGCACTAATACTAAATCATCTGTGTTTCAAGCTTCCTGGCTTTGTCCAGTAGGCCAATGCTCTCTGAAAGATTAACTGGCTTGCTAGAATTTTCAGTCACTTTGTGCTTGAAAATTTTAGCTTGCTTTTGAATGTCTGCCAACAGTAAACAGCATTTAGCAGACATTTGCCTTTTACCTTACTACCAGGCTACCTGCAGCAAAGATTTCTCCTTATCTAAATTGCAGGAAAATGTTACGTATTTGCACAATCAACCCCTCAGGATAAACAACAGGGCAGCACTTCTTACACAGAGATCAAGACTTATTTAGCAGATGAAACAATTTTTATCTAAACATCTGTCAGGCCTTCCTACAGCTTTTTGCCTAGTGAGATACATGGTACATGGAGCAATGCGATTAGGAAATATTATCATCCCTTGCTAAGAAGGCAGAATTGTTGCTTCAAGATACTCCTTTTTTTTTCTTTCTCCCCTCATGTCAGCTTCAACAAGGGGTGCCAGAGCAGTGTGAAGATGAGGAGGGAGAAGTAGCTGCTGGGGCTGGTGACTCTGGGAGCCCGACTCTTGGCGTTGCAGTTGTTGGAGTAGCAGCAGTGGACGCTCACTCCGGGCGCCCTCGAGCCGTCCCTCCTCGCCCGCTCGCAGAAGGACCTGAATGAGCAGGACTTCATGATGCCACCTGGAACAGAGCCACAGTGAGCCCAGAGGGACTGCAAATGGTCACCTGCTCCCACCTGCATCCCTCAGGACCAGCCTGACCACCCAGCACTGAGCAACAACCTTGGGTTTGGCTGATCTTCACAAATAAATGATACGACCACAATACACGGCAGCACACCACAAGCTCCCACTTAAATAACTCTTAATTTATCTTAGAGGCAACCAGGGCAGCTTAAATATCTTTGGATGTGCCCTAGTGCAGGGGCTCATTAGCTTCTTTTCCATATCTTAATTTCCAGGTAAGTCACGTAAGTAAAAAGTGGGCAATACTTAAATTGCTTCTTTCCAGCTTTCACACAGAGTGGGTGCAGCTCATCGTGGCACACCAACAAATCATCCCCAGTGGGACTTTGTGTCATATTGCCACTACAACAAAATTAGGATTGAGATTTATTAATGGGGTTTATTTTGAGAGGAGACATTTACTTTTGTTTTTCTCCTTACTATGCACTCTTCTCTTTCCAACACTGATTATTTATTTGTTTTATGACAAACATAACGAGTTTGACCTGTTTGTGACACTTACTTGCTTGTCCTCTAATGACTGCACAGGCATCTGCATGGCCTGGACACTGCTGACTTCCTTGTCTGTTGCAGTCATCATCACTAGAACCTACACAGGTGTAACACTGCAGTGCTTCACCTGGGTGAAGGGAGAAGACACCACTCAGAGCAGTACTGTTCAGGGTTTACGAAAAGTATTTAAAAATATCAGCCTTTCTAATGTTGTTTCGAGCATACATAAAAAAAATTGCAAAAATGTTTCAGAAAATCCAAAGATTCTGCAAATCCTATCAATGGTTCTTTTTTAGAAATGGTTTGGATACCGGTTAAAAAAAATAATAATTTAAAAAATCAACCACAGATTGTTTGTTACAATCTGCACTTAATACAAAAAATATTTGATGTTCTGTAACTGCCTCCACATCTTCTTGTAACATTTTCAGAGCAGAGCCCACAAGTTGTTTTTTTCCCCCTCCATCATGATCTTTGGTCCATAGTACCATGAAAAAGCACATTCTATACACATAAAATCTTACAATGATCCAATTTTCCTTTTCTCCTAAAGTATCAATTCAGCTGGAAAGCACAACAGCGTACCTCGAGTTCTGCTCTTTAAACATTACAACCATAACTCAATCCTCTTTCTTTCCCTTGGTTCAAACTATATGGTATTTTCCAAGGCAAGCATGAGTTTGAAAGGTATTTAAAACACCACACTTGGAGCTCACAGAGCAGAAATCCCACCCTTGCTATCAGTGGAGACATTTGAATTTGTTAGCAGTCATATTTATCTTTACAGAGGTGCAGTTCTGTGCTGCTAACCACACACACAAAATGACCTGAAACCAACCCAAGCCAGGAGAGGAGCCCAGAACAGCAAAGAGGCTCAGCCACGCCTGAGGTAGGAAATGCAAATGAAGTAAAAAAAGGAAAGAAAAAGGAGTTGACTTACTTTTGAGGACAAAAAGGGAGCTGACAAGAACCAGGCTGAAGACTGTCCACATCATGGAGATCCAAGAGATGCACCATCAGCCAAAGAAAGGAGTTTGTTTGCTACCAAAGCCTTAATGCTTCTCTTACATCCCTAATCCTCCGCAGAGGATAACTTACAGGATAAAGAGGTGTGCGAGAGTGCTACTTATCGAGCTTATTCCGGCTGCACCTCTAATCACACACACCTCATCCCCACGAGCCCTGCAGGCAAGTTCTTCCAGGAGCAGGAAGGAGCAAATGTATTCACCTTTCAGTGCCAGACATGCTTAAAAACTGTCCCGTCACCGCGTGCCACGGCCTCCTCCAACAGCCTCATTACATTTGCCCGTGGGATTTGCTGGATCAGGGTCAGAGCATTAAATATTTTGGAGGATTAAGCCCATGCTTGAGACTTGAGTGGTCCAAATCCAACACACACACACACATATATATATATATATTTAGAGAGACAGTAAGACATAGACCTAGATATGTGCACATAAGCAGCATACTCTTGTGACCCAAAAAGTGTTCCAAGCGGTGACCCATGAAGTGCTTTCTGTGAAGGAATTAATTCCCAAGAGCATCTGGTGCTGAAATAAACCAGTGAAGGACACAAAGCAGAGCCGTACTTATCTTCAACTTTCAACGAAAAAATTTATTTACAATAGAGAATTTCATTTGTGACATGCATTTTCCTTTTTTTTTTTTTTTTTAATTTTATTTTACAAATCAGCAAATGCAGATAAAGTTTACATTCCTTAAGGCAAGAGTCCCCATGCAAGTAATACATGTTTATATTAAATCCAAAAGACATCCAACATGGGAACTCATGTACAAAGGGAAGGCTAGGATCAGCAATTTGTAATTTCTTAGAGAACTTGACAATCTCCCTGATACAGGAACTTTGAGATCAACTTGCTATGAATTATACTATGAAAATGCAAACAATAGCAAGAAATTCTGATAGTCATCTTAGTACTGCATACAATTAAATCAACTTTATTTAGAAAGAAAATACAGTAGTGCATACGAAAAAGTGAAAATATAACCTGTCCACATAAATGTATGGACATCAATGTGCCAATGGTCATATTGCACTCAATATTGAAGTCCAGAAATTTGGTTAAAAGTTAGCTTTTCCCCATTTTGGCAATCAGTTCATCACAAATCTTCGTTAATTCTTCTATCTCTTTATTCTGGAAAATAAAATATTAAGTATTATGAAAAGGATTGCAGCATTAAGATGAGGGTTTTTTTAATTTTAATATTATCTAACTTTTGGTAGAACTGTGGGAAAATTAACTTCTCTCCAATGCTGAGAACAGGATATCTACACATCCAGATATATGTGCAACTAAGTGTTCATATTCACAGTACAGCTACATGCATTCAAAAAAATGCTTCCTTTTTTCCAAATACAGCTCCTCCACTTTTAATAAATCAAATTTAGCACCAAAGCAGACAGCTTTACAGCAGTCATTCCCAGCACACCACAATAACATATAGAGGAATTTTGTTTCTAGGCTGCACTTTTCTATTTTTTTTTCATTATTTTCACCCTGTCTTGCAGAGCTGCAAGCAAGGACAAGCTGTACTATGCCAAAGCAGGCTCCCTTGGCTGAGCTAGAGAACACAGAGATATAAATAGGCATTTCCTACAGACACTTTGGAATTAGCACTGGAATTACAGCTAGCACTAAAAAGGGAAACAGAACCTGAGAGAAGAACTAAAGCAAGGTCTGAAACCTGAGAACTGAAGCAAACCAAGGCCTGGGCTGCAGAGGTGCACCCCGAGCTCTGGCCGAGGCTGAGCCAGCCCCGAGCACCTGGGCTCAGATCAAACCTGGGTCCAGCTGGTGCACATGGGGGGTTCTGTCCTAAAATTTGGGCAGTGCTGCTGTCCCCGGGGCCAGGGAGCTGCAGGACAATCCTCAGGCAGAGCTTGGCTCTGGGGAGAGCAGACTCCTGATTTACCTTTTGTTCCAGTGTTCTCTCCAAGGCATCCACTTTGAGCTGCTCCTTCCGAAGGCTGGCCTGGTACGCTGCCTGCTCCTGCTGGGCCTTGCCTCTCACTTGTGCAATTTCAGCATTGGCTCTGCAAAAAACACAGGTTTTGGTCACATCAGGTTCTCTGCTGATGCCTTAAGAGGCCTCCTAGAAACGGAGACTAGGCAGAATAAGGGAATAAAGGTAGGTATTTATTTGAAAGGCCCCTGGGGAGCCAGAGGCTGCTGCCAAGATGGAGCCCAAGCTGGACGATGGGTCACGAGTTCTTCACACTTTTATAGGTTTGGTTCTTTTGCATATCAGGGTTAATTCTCCAATTAAAGCTTCCACTTCATGATGAAATTTTCCCCAAGCTTGCCCCCACCCCCTTTAGAGTCTTTGGTTTACACATTTTGGGCCTAGGATGGTCTGGGTGTCCTTGGAGAGCAGGCCTGGAGAGGCTTTGTTATGTCTAACTAACATGAGAGAGCAGAAGTGAACAGGCTACAAGAAACCTCAGAGTTACACACTAAGCAGTACAGGATTTGAAAAATATAAAAGTCAAAACCTAAGGCATCACTACAGGAAAGGGCAGAGGGTGCCTAAGGGTGGACAGCACCTTAACAAATGTGGGGAGAGGGCAGGGCTGCCTTCTGCACATCTTGGATATATTGTCAGACTTGTCCCTAGAGACTTTTCACAACTCCCTCTCTTGCTCAGCAGAGGCTGCAGAGTCTTTTCTTAATGTCTGTGTTGCTCCCTTCATGCTTCTCTCAGATATCTATACTGGGGTCACAAATATGACTTGGGTAGAAGTGTTTTATGGCAGTTTCTAAAGCTGATCTCCAGTTCAGGGGACTGTACTGTGAGTCCTGAATGTGATTCCTAGAAAGGCTTAATTGGTCATTACATGGAAATCTAGAAAAAAGAAACTGGCTAATGGCTTCCTTCTTCATCTTCTTAAGAAAACACATTAAAGAAACATAAAGACATCAGATAAACATAAAAATTTAAGGTGTTCTGTATGGTCAGGAGCTGAAGAAACACCAGCACATGGCAGAAATTCTCATTATTGCATTTCTTTCCCCCCTCTATCACAGAGCAGCCCATGCTTTGCATATTGCAGGAGCAGTTTGGAATGTGAGGTCCAGCCATGGAATCCTCCTGCAGCATGAACTCCTGAAAAAATACGTGTACAATCCATGCACCATCCCTGGAAGTGTCCAAGGCCACGCTGGATGGGGCTTGGAGCAACCTGGGATCGTGGAAGGTGTCCCTGCCCATGGAACTAAATGGTCTTTAAAATCTCTTTCAACCAAAACCATTTGGTGAATATATGACTCAATTACCTGTCCAGTTTTTCCTCAGCGTGAATTTTGAGTGCCTGATACCTCTGCTCTTCCTTCTTTACTCGTGATAAATATTCCTGCGCGCATTTCTTCAACACTTCTTCATTCTTAAAAGAGAGGATGACATTAAATTTAATCCAAGAAGTTAAACAGCAGGACAGGCAACTGTTTGTGGGAGCCACACACAGCTGTCTGAAGGGCTGCAGTCCAACACTGACACCCCCACAGAGGCCACCAAGAGGAGAGTATTACACAATGCAAAAAGCTTTATGATTTTTCTGTTTGCATTTGATAGCTGGCTGCAATCCTCCACCTGAGGAATATGGTCTGTCATGCACTTTAGACCTGATGCAGGACATCAGAATTAGCTGGAAACACAAATCCTGCACTGGTACACAGACCCTGCTCAGCTCTGCTCTTTAAAGGAGATGTTAACACGACTCACCTTCCGGAATCCCTCCAGGACTTCTTTCATTTTCTCGTATCTCCTGAAAAGATCCGCCAGGGATTTCTCCACTGAGTTCAGATCAGCCAAAGCTTGCTCCTTCTCCACAATCAGCTGCTGAACAGTGTGGTGGGAGACAGATTTCTCTCTCTGTTCATCCTCTGGAAGAAGAGAGGGGTAGGGAAGAGAGAGATTCTCAGAAGGGTAACAGTAGTAAGAACACTGATTTCACTGTCATCTACAGTTTCTACTACACTCTGCTCTAGTGGTGTATTAATAAGTTTGCAGGATCCAAAAAAGTCAGATTTATGTAAAGACACAAGGCTGTTTTGGAAAACAGTTGCTAAAACCAGTGATATTTAAGTATTTTGATGTTGGGGGAAAATGTGAATGTATCTCTGTACTGATGATTTCTTCACTCTGAACTCAGCTGTTCCCATGGAAAGGCAGGTGTTGGATTTCCCCTGTTTGCCTGAAGATGCACTAGCTGAAGGAAAGGACATTTATGCACGTTCCTAGCACTGGCCACAAATTATTTGCCATTGCTGATATATGCTTGTCATCTGCTGGCATCTTCTAATCCTGCACAAACAAGGTACTTTGTCCAGTGGAATTCAATTCTTCCCTTGGAAAAGCAGTGTTTTGCCAGCTCTCAGGATTACTGCAGCAAGGGGCAGAAAGGAAATCTAACAGTAGACAGACTTCCTAAGTGTAAAAAAACGACAAAAAACATCTGCCAAGATCCTCCTGGGTATAGTTAAATTTGAGGCAGGGATGGTGGGAAGAACATAACAGGAATCCAAATCCATATGGAGGAGAAATTTTCAAGGGAATTGATCTCATAACAAGCTGGAATATCCACATAACACTGGAAGAAAAGGTCTGGCATTGTCTTCCAAAATGCTGCATCGTTTCCTTCATATCCTAAACTATGATTCTTGTGTCCATGTTTTATGGGCTACTTTGAATGATACAGAAAGGAAAACCCACCCACAGAACACAGCAGCTCTGTATTACCATTTTCCTTTGTCTATGATAGAAACTAAAGTAAGGTAAGGAGTTCTCCTGTGGAAAAAGCACGGGGTATTTCACAATGTACGACTTTTAATTCAGGCCTTCATATTTGGAAACATAAAGAACTAAACAAGTTTGGGTTTTTTATCTGAACAGAAGTTTTCATCAGAAAACTATTTTTTCAGAAGTTTTCATAATTATAGTGCTGGTCAGTTCCGAAATGCCAAAGCTGATACTGTCAATTCCCAAACTGAGATTAATCTCTTCCTTTTGCATATTCCATCCAAAAAAATACACATTCCTGCAGGCCTGACCAAGGCCAGAGCAGGGATGATGCCATGCTGCGCATCAGCTCCTGGGCTACACTCTGTGCTCCTGTGCTCACCCTGACAGCACCTGGCTGGGGCAGAGCCTGACCTGAGCTTATTCTGCTCTGTGTGATACAGAAGATCAAAAGAACCAGAAAGGCTCTCAGGACCTGCTTGTATCACCTTTATTTTACTGGGGAACAACCACCTCTGACATGGCAGAGAAGCCCAGAGCCCTGTAATGCCATATCACTTGGATATATTTAACACTTTATTAAAAATGAACATTCTTTTCTATTTTGCTTTCTCAGAGACACCCTGTATTCCTCTGTAATGTCAAAAACAATGTGTTCTCAATTAAATTAAAAAACCATTTGTTGTCATTTTTAAATTTTTCTAAACCTGAGAAGCTGTCTCCTTGTGTTCCAGCACTACATTTGTTTAATTGTGCTGGAGATTACACCCTGACTAGGTAATTCCAAACCCCTTCCTGGCAGGATCCTGTTCTGTGGCAACACTTCCGTCGCTGCAACTCCAGGCAGGGTAAGAGATCCCTGCACATGATCATCCAAAATACTTTAAGGTATTTAATGTCACGTCTTTACTTTTTGTGAGACTGCTGTCTGAGGTATTTTAGCAGCTTCCTTACTTGTTTCTAGGGCAATCAGTTAATAATTCATGTCACACTCCCTCACTACTGAGCTCCTCCTCTTCCTCTCAGTGCATCACAGGCCCTCCTCTCTCCTCAGCTGGATCAGCTCCTCCAACACTTGATCCCCAGCACCATTTAAACTTGCACATGGGAAACTGGGGCACGTGCTACAGAATCACAGAATTGGGTCGGAAGGTACCTCAAAGCTCCTGTAGTTCCACCCCGCTGTGGTGGGCAGGGACACCTCCCACTCTCAGAGCAGGTTGCTCCAAGCCCTGTCCAAGTGATGCTCCCAAACCAAAGTGGTTAAACACTACAAATACCAGAAGCTTGGCTGGAGGGGGACTAGGGTTTTATGTGATATTTTCAGAAAATTGTAGAATGGTTTGGGTTGGAAGTTCCTTCTATTTTCTAAGACTATGATTTAATTTCAATAATACGTGCTGGTAATAGCCTGCCAGTCGAATCTTAGATAAGCAGTTACACATACTTAATTCTAAATATATTTACGAGGTTATGTGATTGAAGTATTTTAATTAAATGACTTCCACGTCTGCAACACACCCTGCCCAGGGCTCACCAACAATAACAGCAGTATGCTCAGGACTAACACTACCCAAACTGACAGAATCAGAGCAGCACCACAGCAGATCCGCGTTCAGGCCCAGCTCACTACTACTCACACGACTCAATGGGAATGCAGCAAACACAGAACAAAAGCAAAAGAAACTAAAGATGCAGAATGCTGGTGTGAAAGTTGGTGAAAAGCTTTACTTACCAGGCTTGCCTGTTTTGTTTTTGCAAGCAAATAGCAAGAAGCAACGAAAACGGAAGCAAAATAGAAAAATCGGGAATTGTTAGGAAAGCAGCAAATAAGTAATGCAACAACCTGTAATGCACAAAGCACAACATCTGTTTGTTTTTCACAAGGAGAATTTCATAATGTATTCAAATATAAAGTATAAGGATACATTTTTAACAGGAAAAAAAGCCCCCAAACCAACACTGTAAATCTGTCAGTGAAAAGGAATTGGGATGGGGATTTTGGCCGTGACCCAGGTGTGTGGAGGGTGGGGTGCAGGGAGCACTGGGGTCACCCAGGCTCTGCTCCGTGGCTGTCAGAGCAAACACGGGCACCAGGCACAAAGCAGCAGCACAAGCAGCAGGCTGGCCTAGAAAGCCTGGTCTTTCTTCTCCCCCATCCATCAGTGTAAACTGTGTAAGGGGTTGAGGCAAGTGTAAGACAAAAAAAGAAAAAAAAAGATAAAGCACCAGTAAAAAAATATGCCAAGTGACACTAACAGGGATCTCCACACTGACAGCTTGCAAGCTCTGGCTGGCTGCACAGAGTGTGGCATGAACTAATCACAACAGCTAAGCTGGGTAATATTGGGTTCCATATATGTATGACAGCAAATACTAAACCTTCCACAGCCCTTGAAGTCAAAGGCAGTCGCTGTTTGCAATGCAGGTTTTTCAGTGCCTCTAGAGGCAAACATAGGCAGTCATATATTCTTAATAGGAGATATTTTCAGTATTCATTATACACACACAACCTACAAAAATCTCAGCAGGACCTATCAACCTCATTGAATATTCATGAAAGGGATTGGTGAAATTGGTTTATGCGCAGTGCCCTTCTAA
The DNA here is from genome assembly GCA_013399195.1 of Dicrurus megarhynchus. Lineage (NCBI taxonomy): Eukaryota > Metazoa > Chordata > Aves > Passeriformes > Dicruridae > Dicrurus > Dicrurus megarhynchus. The sequence goes on along the minus strand of VXAD01010086.1, from coordinate 1,194,472 downwards.
CAGGGCTGTATAAATAGTTCAGGAGGGTTAAATGATAAACAGAAACAGCACAGGCATTTCTTTTGTTAAGATGCATATTCTGCTTTAGCACTGAGGCATTACTGTGACAACAGGTCACTGAAGTACATGCAAATAGCAAACACACAAGTGTTTTCCTCCCCATGTGGCATTCGGATGAGCAAATTCCTTTATCGGAGGAGACAGCAATTTACAAGAAATGGCATGAGAAAGTGGGACAATTAGATCAAAAATTTACATTAAATGCAGGGAGAAGTCTCACATTTAATGTATTACCATGCTGTAGGATTTGCATACTGCTCCAATTAACACAGAAAGGATGTTTTCTGTGTTGCTGTTGTTGGTTCAGTTCCTTTGCAAATGGACAGCAAATTAAATTACTTATAGCCATAGCCCTTAAAATCTCACCATAGAGCATCTGAGAGGCTCTGATACTCTGAATCTGAAGTTTAAAGGTCTATTTACTCGTAGTCAATGGCCCAATGCCTAAATTATCCTTCATTCTTTGCAACAAGAGGAAGTGGCAATGATGGAATGTACTGTGTACACCAAGGCTGTGCCTCTGCCTCAGGACTCCTATTCTATCTAATTGCTGCACTGCAGTCTCAAAATCTGATTTTTTTTTTTCTAGATCTGTTTCTAAAAAACAGAAATTGAGTTTGTTATCAAAAAGAAACTTTGGTTGCTAACTGTAAGCACAACTCAGAAGCAAAGGACAGGTCCTCTGAGTGTCCATATCACTGGCCAGGTTAAGGGTGGAAGCCACACCAGGGTATGTTTAGTGTACACCAAAATGAAGTGAGTTCTTTCCATACTCTGGTCACTCCTACTTTAACACCTGCACGATGACAATGACAGACACCATGTCAGAAGGCAACAAGCTGTCTCAGTTGTACATACAAAAGGCAATGGAGGCATAAGACCAGAGAAAATGAAGCCTGGCATATTATTAGTGTTCATTATTCATTATAATATATACTTCATTAATTACTTTATTTACTATATTTGTCATTCTCTGAGAATTTATTTATTTGTAGGTCTATTTTAGCCTTCACTTGAAAGGAGGCTGGGATGTCTCCCAAAGGCCAGGGAATCCAGGAAGGCAGCAGAAGCACTGGACATTGGTGCTCTTCCCAGCAATTTTGGCCTTGGAGATCCCAAAATCCCACTCAGCCAATCCCACTGCTTGAGCTGAAACAGTACAAGGCAGCACAAGCCACTGGTGCTTTCTATAAACCAGACTAATAAAAAGAGCTTTAGAAATCTTACAAGAGGCTTTAAAATCACACCCCAGGGGCCAGACCTCCCACGCCAAGGAACCACACGAGCCCTGCAACCTTTGGGTTGGAAGTGCTACTGAGTGTAGAGTTTTTTATCTGTGGGACGTGCTGTTAGCAAAGGTGGTTTTTAATTACTGAGAGGCAAAACTTGTCATAATTTAGACCTAAAAGGAGACCCCTGTGTCAGTAAGAAACTGGGGGGGATGGATTGGCCACTGGTAACCTCCCAGCTGGGATTAAAGTTAATCCCGGTTTTGGTCTGATCGATGCACTTAGCACAGATAATCCCTGTTGTTGTAAAGAGCTAGGTTTGGTATCTGCCATTAAACAGCTGGAAGCTGATGCCTAAGGGGTTTTTAGGTCACTGAAAGTCTCTCCTGGAGAAACCCAAGAATTTGAACCTGTTTCCTAGGGGCCAGTTTGCTCTGCTGCAGAAGGGAAAGCCCTGAGCTTTGTGTGTTACCTGAACTGCCGGGGGGCTGCTGGCTGTGAACCAAGGCCCTGACTTTTCCTTTTCTGGTGTCCTCAGATGCATTCACAATTCCCTGCAGCATCAGCAGATGCAGCCAGCATCAAAATGAAGCCCACAGACTTCAACCAGGGAGCATCTTGCACAGTAGGAACACCTACCTATCATCTGAGCAATCGTCTTCTCATACTCCGAAACTATTTTTCTGTAAGAGGGAAAAAAAAAAAAGAAAAACTTTTGGCAAACATCATCACTGCTCATGCTTACTTAGCAAATAACACTATCAGCAAGTAGACTGTGGTGTTTTTAAGAGATACAGAACCCCATCACACTTTTATATGTTCCTTATTGCCCAAATAACAAATAAAACAGACAATTTTAACATTGCACCTGATTTTTAATTCTCCATGGAAATCGATAAAGATGAGGGAAGGAAGAAGAGATTGCTTTGAAACAGATGCTGTTTTTTGAAACATTATCCATTGTGATTATAAACATAATCACACTGGTCTAACTCAAGAACTACAAAGAGCCTGATTTTTCCATTACTTTCTCCCCTCTTCTCCATATTCGTGCTGGTTTATTTTTGATGTAAACTTTAAGTAAACTTGTAACTGGTAGCACATAAACCTAACAGGATAGTGCTGGCCATCACCCAAAATGCATCTCATCTTCTAAATGAATCTTCTCATGACTAAATGATTCACTACCACTTAAAAGAACAAGATCAAAATATTCAACTGTGTAGCACAAAATCCATCATATTCCATTTCCCAAATCTGTTTTTGAAGCAGAGGTGGCAAAATGTTACTTCTAAGACTGCTTTATTTCGTATACTCACGGTAGGCTTTGAATTTCCTTCTTGAAAAGAGGTTAGCCAAAATAAGCAGATTAAATGTGATTTAGAAAGATGATCCATCCCTTCCCAGAGCCAAATAAAGCTAATGAAATGAGACTAGCTTGATCTGTGCTTTGATTCACGAGCCGCGCAGGACCGTCTACAAAAAACAAAATTACCCCACACTTCATCTGAAGTGGATATTCAAAACAGCTCACAGGAGTTTGAATACACCTCTTTTGAAACTCACTTTCACTTGCTCCATTTTTAGGGCTCTGCTGCAGTTGGTGAGGTTACAGAAAGGATGTGGGAAAATCCTGAGACAGAAGTCAAGAAGGAAAGGAGAAACTTGCAGAGCTCCCAAAAAACTAACTCCAGAACTGCCTCAAATCTGCATCACAGACAGAGCCCAGAGCTCTGAGAAGGCCACCTGGCCTTAGGTCAGCAGCATCTCCCCTGCCCTAGTCCTGCAGAGCACTCAGAGAGCAGGGGCTCTACCCCTGAGCGCTGGGATTTTTCCTTTCAACCATAAATGACACTTTGGAGAGCAAAGATAACAGCAAGGATTTTCCCTAAAAAGGAAGGGTTTGGTTTCATGTCCAAAGAAGATTACCTCAAAAGTCTGCTGTAAGCGATGAGGATTTTAAAGCTTTGTCATATCCTTGTAACACAAAGCACCTTTAGGAAGTTTTATCATCCAAGAAATGAAGCCAAGGGCTCAGAGGGTACTCAGGGTAAGGAACACAACATCACAACACTGCAGCACTTCCCAGGGAAGAATCTGCTCCAGACTCATGTCAAAGGCCTCTTTCAGTCAAGCAGCCTAAATAATGGTCATTACAGCTGGGGAACCAAAGGATGCTGCCACATGATTCCTCTTTGGGAGGGCACATCTTAACCCCAGGCTGACACATTACAAAGGCTTTAAATGTTGCTATTTCAGACATTCAGTCTATTCACTGACTGCACATTCCTAAGTCACAGAAACACCAGAATCCAGGGCTAAAAGGGTCTCAGAAGTCATCTGCTTGACTCCCCTTACAGAGTCACAATCAATCAGACCTCCAAATAACCATAATTAAATATTTCTTGCCTGCCTGTGGTTAGACTCTTGTATTATGGTACAGCCCACTGTGGTTTAGCTCTTAAGATGGCTACTGCATTATTAAACCTTCTCATTTTGACTTCTGCTCTCTGGAGTGGAATTTCCTCCAGACTGATGTTTTCCTGGAAATTTAGACAAATTCAGGATATTCCAGCTACAGTATGCAGGACACGGGTACAGGAGCACTGCTTCCTCCCTGGGAAGCGATGCTTTTGTGCCTACAACTCTAAATAATCTCTTCACTCCCTGCTTATCATTATGTCATATCTCTAATTTACCACACATGGACTGCTTGAACATTTAAACTTCCAAGAGAAATCTTTCTTTGTGCACATATGCGTATTTATCATTTTGTGACAGTATTAGCCAGATTTTTTCTTTTCACCCACACGTTCCAGGCATGTGCCTGTGGGAAATTTGGCTTGGTTATTGTGTTTTTTTTTTTTTTTTTTAAATCAGACTTTATGGAGGGTGGACACACACACACAAGCAAATTACTGTGTGGAAGGTGAAGGTGCAGACCCACGGTGTGCCAGCTGCTCTGTGTCACCCCTGGCTCTCCTTCCATGAGGAAAAAGGCTGGCAGAGCCCACTGGCAGCCAGCAGACACGTGCACCCCGACACAGAACAGACCGAGCACCACACTTGAGTGTGAGCTGCACACTGAGGCATTCCTTACAATCCCTCATTTTGCTCCCTCCTTGTTTTGCTCCCTTGGTTTGACTGCTCGCAGCCACTTCATTCTGTTTCTCCTCATTAAGCATTTCAGGGTTATGCCAGGGCTTTGTTCCCCTTCCCAACAGAGCACAAGGGAGGTGAGAGAACTCAGCTGGGCACTGGGAAGTGGCAAAAAAAGAAATAAAGAGGCTGCCCCTGACTTTTGCAGATGCTTCTCTTAAGACGCTTTGGCTCAGAGCCCTGCGCTGCCACTATTCCAATCTGCCATGTGCAATTCCTGGCATCCATGCAAGCGTTTGTGGAGCTCTGCACTGCAGTTCCCTTCTACTCTCCCTCCCTAAGTATAGTTTTCCTGGATATAAGCAGCAATTGCTTATGTAGGTCATCACTAGATACAGAGTTTAGCTTTAAATCACTGAGACTCTTCATTTTGGGAAGAAGCTGGTGCTAGAACAGAAGGGATTTTAAAGAAAATTCAGTCTCAGAACTGATTGTATAAATTATTACTTAAAGGAGGGATGCAAAAATAATCTGACAGATTCCTTTTATTTATGAGTTAAGAGGGGGGACCATTATTTCTGGTTTTTGAAGGTAGAAAATAATAAGCTTTAAAGACTCCAGAAGTATTTTACACATTCTCTCTTGCAATTGATGACTTTCTCAGACTCAGATCAATGAGCAGGCCAAGCTCATTGCTTTGTCCTTCTTATGGTCCTACCAACTGTAAAAAAAGAAAAGCTGAACCTTTCAACTGACTGAATGGGAGGCATCAGTGCTCCTTTGAGCAGCACTGCTCACATCATCCACTAAAGGGTTTTGTTGTCATCCTTGCAAATGGTAGGACCTGGGCTGGAAAGAAAGGTCAAACCATGATCCAAATACACAGATATTTAATGTAAGAGAGGCAGGTTTGCAAGAGAAATAAAATAGAACAGATACAACCAGAACAAACTGAAAAGCTCAGGGTCCTTCTGTCAGCTCTCAAATGGAACAAGAGAGCAAAGGCCAAGAGAACTATTGCTTAACTAAAATCAACCTTAGTGTGTGCAGCAATTAAAAAATCATCTTAGTTCAAAGAAAAGGGTGTAGAATCTCCTTAAAAGCCAACATTGAGTGGTTCCTTTACAAGAAATGCTTTTCTACTGACACTGTGGTTTGATTTTTATTGTTAAACAACCACTTACAATCATGTCCTGGAGGGAGCCTGTACTATTTGGAACTATCCGCAAACCTGCACATTCTTTCCTTTCTCCAAGCAAAACTACTTGTGGAGAGTGAATTTAACACTGCTATGTGCATCCCCCTGCCAGCTCTGCAGGCACCTCATCCTGCAACAGGAACCTCACCATGCAATCCATGTGAGAATTCCCACACAAACCAGAGAAATCCTTCCCTGACATTAACCTGGAGTAAAACCTCTCCTATCTCAGTACTCTGAGGATGTGAACGACATTAGCAACACAGAAGTTTTCAATGATTACCCTGAACAGGGGTGCCCACCATACAGAGAAAAGGCTAACTATCAGTTCAGGATCAACCCAAAGCCTGAAGTTAAAAATAATGAAGTAAATTCAGCTAAGCAAAACAATTGTATGAGCTTGGCATTCTGTGTACTACCCAAAGGCTCAGACACTCTGACAGAGCGACCAAGTTAATAACCCACCTCATCTCCATCACTTCCCTTCTGCTTTCTTCATATTTCTCTTTCCACTCAGATACTTCCCTTTCCTTGGCCACAATCTGAAACAAAGAAAACAAAGGGAAAAAAACTCAGTGAATTATACCCATTTTTAAATTGCTATTACTAGTCAGACTAATATGATACATAGATTTGTAAAATACATTTTACTCCTACTTCAAGCATCTTACCATTTTTATATAATTATATAGCAATGTTAAGATGCACAGAGTACACTTGGGATTTAAAACCATAAAGATTTATTTTTATATCATATCTGCTTTTCACTTATGTAAAACAAGTAAAACTTACAGTGTAGCACCTTGTGCTTTAGCATGGCTGAGGATGGCTCCAAGAACAGAACAAAAGGTCAAAAATGTAAAGCATTTGGGAGAACACAGGAAAGAAGGGAACAACAAGGGGCAGGGTTTTCCTTTCCCCAACCCTGGAGACAGTTACCTCTGCTCTGGCGAGCCGCAGTGCAGCGTCCAAGTCCTGCTGGGGGTAGAGCAGAGCCGTGGTGCTCTCTGCATCCGAGGCGCCGATGCGGGAGTACAGTGCACTTTTGGAGATGGAAACATCTGCTGGGATAGCAGGTTCTCTCTGTGTGTTTGTTTTTTTAAACACAAAGAAATGAACCATTACATAGGTGTTGAGCTCATGTTTTCTGGGTGTGGTGCTAGGACTAGAGTTCTGTGCACCTCTAAATTACAACAAGCAGTAACACTGTCAAGGAGCTCTTAATTCAGCAATCATAAAATACACATTTAGGATCCCTAAGAAGCACCAAAAGGGCCGTATTACCCTTACAGAGAGAAAATAAAGACAGCACTGCCATCAATATTTTAAAGTCTTCTCTTAGAAAATGTACTGCTTTTCATCAAAACATCCACAAGAAATGCACAACCAGCAGAAGGAATCAGATTTGAAGGCAGAGGGCTTGTTAAGGGGATTTTATGCTTCCATAAAAATAAATCAAGAAACCAGAAGCAAGAGGACAGCTCACTTTCTTAGATCTGACCTGTCAATACATGGTACCTATCATAAAGAATACCACATTGTGAGAATATGCAGGTGACACTGCTGCCCCACTGGTGTCCAGCATGCGATTAGTCAGTTAAATGAGGCTTTTTTTTTGCAGCTGTCAATTTTGCTCATGTCAGCAGCCCAGATTAAAGAGGGGAGAGCAGCATGTGGAATGAAGAGAGGAAAGAACAGGTACGTGACACTGAGATGCAGGAGACGTCTCACAAACAACTCTCGATGCAAACAACCCAAGCTACAGCACATTAAAACTGAGGAGATTACAAAGGGTATTTCATAGAGCCTCAGAATGGTTTGGGTTGGAAGACACCTTAAAGCTCATCAAGTCCCACCCCCTGCCATGGGCAGGGACACCTTCCACTATTCCAGGTTGCTCCCAGGCCTGTCCAGCCTGGCCTTGGGCACTTCCAGGGATGGGGCAGCCACAGCTTCTCTGGGCACTGCCAAGCCCCCTCCACCAAGGCCACAGGAAGCCATAGAGAGGGCTGGACCATGAGTGGGGAGGAGAGTCAGGATGATCAATGCCTTTTTCCATCCACTGATGGAAATGGATATATTCACATCCTGTTTTCCTGGTGTAGCATTTCCTTGCTGCTGAGCAGGGGATAATGTATTTTCCCATTTACTTGTTAGCTTTGTGTATAAAACAATATATTCTGTTCCTTCAAGTTCACTAACGCAGTACCTAAGTCTTTAGGCTTTATCTGCAATAATTAAGAGTAGTAATCAACAGTTTTTCAATTACTTTTTTACATAAAAGAGGAAAAAAAAAAATTCTTATATTTTATTGCAAAAGAGGGCGGTGTGGTTTTGTTTTAGTTGTTTTGTTTGGATTTTTTTTTAAACAAAATAGCAGAGTCACACTCTACTGACTGAAGCACAGGAATGCAAAAGGGAGTACATAGTGTCTGGATGAAGGTTCAGCCCTCATTAATTTCAACATCACATATTCTTGTCTCAACACTGGTAAAGGAAATTTTTCCAGATGCTATTCCATAAAACATTAATTTCCTCAGAGTTCTTCTCACACTGCCCAAGATCACGGAAAGGATCCAAACCCACTGTTAATTCTGCTGTAATCCCTTGTGAGTTCTCATATCACACCTGACTGAAGAAACTGTATTAAAAACTGTATACAATGCACACAGGGCCAGATGTTCTGAATATCACATCTGAAGAGAACATGAAGAAACACTAACAACATTACAAGACTAGGCAAGAAAATTTAATTAGAGCAAGAATAACCTAAACAGTACTTACAGAACACCTCACTGCCATCTTCATTTATAGGAGACACTCACTAATTTGCTTGGTACTTTTTGTTTTTAAACCTGGTAGCCCATTGACTCTTACTTCTTGGATTTATGGAGCAGGACATCCCTTCTCTGTTTTTGCTATCTTTAACATGAACACCCAAAATAATGACCAATTCTAGCAGAATTAGGGTGCAACCTCAAACCCCATGGATTTTCCTACCAGAGAAAAAGCATTCCAAGATTTATCAAAACTGCATAGCCTCTGCTCTTGAAAGTATCTCCCAATGCATAGGAAAAAATACACCTGGGACACAAGCTCAGATATCTCTGTAAATGCATAAATATAAAAAATGTACTTTAGTCCCTCCTCAATCACAAGGCAAGAATAACTGAGAGATAAAAAAGAGCCATTAGATCATCAAAGCTGTCCTCCAAAGAAAGGCCATCCCTCAGATCGATCTGTTGAGCTGCATCTGTCACATTTCAAAAGCCTCCTGCAGCTTAATTTGCTGGATCTCATAAAGAGATTGCTGGAAAATACTCATTGTGTCAAAAACCCCACAAATTTCCTCAAGCTCATATAAAAACATGTCAAAGTAACTGCTGGGAGGATGACAATTTTTAAAGAAAGAGACATTTAAAGCATTTAATGCATACTTACAGGTATTTTTATATAGTGCACACCACCTCATTAATACAGTTATATTTTCCCTATTTCTCTTTGCATTTGAGTAAACTGTACAAAACAATAGCAATAAGGACATTCAAAACAGCTTAAAATTTCCAAAAATTACTATAAAAACTCTTGGAATTTAACCACTGAGCAGAAATGTTTGTGGTAGCGGTCCAACCAGTACTGCCCTAACTGGAAACACCCTGCACAAGTCCCAACTGGCTCCCTGGCAGGAGTAACCAGTAAAAGTCATCATGGTTTTACTTCAAAAGCCAATTTTACACAGCTCCTAACTGATGCATAACTCAGCAGCTGTTATTTGCTGCCTACAAAATATTCCTACCCCGAGAAAATAACAGAACCTGACCAACAGGATGATGGCATTACCCAAAATAACCCAATAATAATGCTTTAACACCTAATTGCTGAGAAGGTAAGCAGTTAATTGGGGTAATAATCAGCGCGGGGATTTGTAAGTCACTAAACCTCGCACAGAAAGATTAGAGTCTTCAGGGGAATTACTACAAAATGTAGGTCACTGCAATCTTAGTGTAAATATTTGAGAGCTCAACACGCTTCTCTTCCCAGCACCTTTCACAGAAACCAGGTATCTGACCAGGAGGGGAACAAATGCACATCTATTAACCAGCTGCAGATATCTCACTTCAGGAGGTCAAAGTAGAAGAAAATAGAGAAATGGAATGAAAATGAAAACTAGTTTTTATCATAGCAGTTAGAGGAATGTGTGTTTAGCCCTGCTGAAAATGAGGCTGCCCTTTCCAAGCACTGAAATGCTGCCTGGGTGTGCATGGAATGATGGACTCTTTCACCAACTGATGTGGGAGCAGACAGGTCAATGCAGGCAAAGTGAGACCTACCTGCGCTTGCAAATACATGGAAAGGCAAGTAAAACCCAAGCCTGTAAAGTTTTGCTAAAATCAATGGCATTGCTGCTTGAAGGAAATACTCCTTCTTCACTACCATGAGAGACCCCAAGGCTGTGATGCACTAATCCCATTTTTGCCCATGCCTTTCCTTTCAGTCCTTTTTCTTGGATCCTACTTCAGCACCCAACTCTCCATCACCTCAGCACCCACAGGGTGCTGGACACAAACCCTACTCAAGCTGCACCTATTAAAAAATTACCTCACGACATCCAAAGGGAGACTGTTCAATAGTAAAGTGCTAATTCACCTCAACGCTGGAAGACAGAAATATTTGGCAATGTAAAAGCAGATGACTGGTCTTGCTGTTATTGAAATCTGTGACAAGAATATTGGGAATGGTCAAACAACTTCCCTCTGTCTGAGAAAAACAAACTGCACATCTTTATTCTCACTCCTAGTGCTAGCACAAAATGCTTATATTTAATCTTTATTTTAGGTGACCTAATTCGTCATAATAAGTGCTTCTGTCTTTATTTATCATCCTATTCTTGGTTACCCATCCAGTAATGGTTTAGCAAATGTTAAATGTAATTATACAGCACTCAGAAAAGAACGGAGGCCAGCCATCCAGAAGGGAATTCTGCCAGGAGCATCCAAATTTAAGTCACTGCAGTCATCTGCTGGTTTCTATTCTACTTAATCCAGGCCATCAGTCACTGTAGGTCACAAGGGGTGCCATCATAGGTTAATTTAACACCAGCAACCTCCCACTGAAATAGCAAAGTTATGCAAGGACAGAAGTCCTTCCCAGCCTAACATGACACCCATGGTATTTGTCTACAAGCACTGATGTGACTGGACCAACATGGGGCTTTGTCATCATCAACCTGCTGCCAATTCTCTGTCAGAGGGGGGAGTTTTGCCTGTTTTTCTCTCCTCACCTCTGCTTATCATTTTGTTATCTTTGTTACACAGATGAATGACATTTTCTAAAAAGTCACATGAAATCCATTTCCCATTTCTAAGTTCTAATGAGTTCAAAACTTGCTCTAGATAAAAGAGGGTGCTGTGAGGATGTTAAACAGCATCTTTCAACTGTAACTTCACATTCTGTAACACTTCTGCAGCTCAGAATCTCCCCTGGGTAACTCACAAGTATTCGCAAACACACAAAACCATTCTCTTCAGTCTAAAATTTCTGAGTTTCTGAATCGTTGGCTGGTTGCAAAAATGCAGATTTTTAACAGAAGTTTTTTGTATAACCAATGAAGAGCATCTATGTAATACTATGTGCTTCACCTCAGCTGTTTCCTGATGCTGGAGGGCCTGATTCCTGCATGTTCCAGCAAAATGTTGGGAGGACAAGGATTTTGAGAGAGAATAAGGAGGTAGAGAGGACCTAGAGAGGATCCCACCTCATTGTCTTCCAACACCTGACACTCAGGGCAGCAGAGCAAGGGAACACAGTCACACAAAGGAAAATTATTTTTGTTTTTCCTCCTTTGTTCTTTATGTTCCTTATTATTAATTTAAGCCTGCTTAGTCCTTCTAATGAAGACAACAGCATCTTTTTCTTAATTAAATAAAAGATTGTAGCCACATACTCTTAAAATACTCTTAAATCTGTGAGGAGTGTGTTTACCTCATTAAATGTATGTGCACAATAGAAACAAGGTGGCTCATGGGCTATTTAAGGTATGTGAAATAAATCACATATGATCATTGTTTTTTCAGAGGAGTACAGTTAACCTTAAAAAAAAACCCTTTACTTTTATGAAGTAGCTACTTAATAACTGATCTTTAAAGCACCAAGAAATCCTACCCTGTAACCAGTCCAAATGCTGTTGTGATGCAATGAACTCGAGATGATTTAGGACTGGGCAAAAGACTTTCTGCTGATTTATTAGCGGACAATACAAGAGGAGGAAGGTCACTGGAAATGTCTCACTGCAGCAGGACACTGCCATCCCCTCAGCATCCCAATCAGCTGATACCCTTTCCCAAGAAAGCCACTAACATTTATGGAATGACTTTTTTGGCTTCCAAACACAGCGAGTTCCATGTGCACCCCTACAGCAGTGCAAAGCATCACCCTGAGGCACAACCTGCCAGCATGACCTGGAAGCAGCAATGAAAAAACCAAGATTTAGATCTTTGTGAATAAAGACACATCGTGCTGGGAGGCCTTTTTTCCTTGGGAGCTCTGTAGCCCTTCCAACCCTGCTGCAATCCCTTTCTCCAGATGCCTGAGGGCAAGGCTGACTGAATTCCTCACTTCTAAATTTTGAGGGTCAAAGGTGTCTGACTTCAAGCTGAAAATACCAGTGAAAGACAAAATGTCCTTATGGCCAAAGCAGGCCTGGTATTCTTCACCATCAAATATTTTAGGACAAATCTTGCTGCAGAGGAATGACAAACCTGGACTGCAGAATCCATCTCCTGCGGAAGGAATGCTGCTGCTTCTCGCCTGTTGTTAATTGGGGTGTGAGTGGGGCGGGTGACAGCGTTTCTGTGTCAGCTCTGCTGCCAGCATGCTCCTGGGTGTCCCCCCAGGGCCCGGGGAGCCCCAGCCCCTGCTCCAGGAAAAGCAGCACTCTGCTCCCCAGGCTGGGCACACTCACACACACAGGGCAGGCACAAACCAGGTACCTTGGAGCGCAAAGAGGAGAGGGCAATCTGCCTGGCTAACTTCAGCGCTTCTATCCTCATGGCAGCAAACTCTAACTCCTCCTGTCAAAGGGTTCGGTGGGGAGGCCCCCACAGGGAAGAAAACGCAGTAAGAACATGGTAAAAATGTTTGATGTACTCAAAAACGAAATGTTAGATTTTAACGTGTAATTCAGACGATTCCTGGGTGACAAACACACCCCAAATTCCTCTCATGATGAGGATAGTGATACAAAACTCCAGGTGTTGGTTAGTTTTGAGATAGCTGTACAGACAAATAACTTTTATTAGGTGATCAGTATGAACAATACTTCATGTAATAGAAATTGTTTTCTGAAGCTAAAGCTGCTTTATCACAGAGTCCTCCCCTGCCATTTCCATTTTATGTGAATTTATGCCACATGCTGGTCTCAATTCAACCTTTGCTTAAAATTTCACTATAAATATTCCAGAAAATATGTCCTGACATACACTACTGGTCTGCAGATCAATTTGCTTTTCCTAGAAGAAACCATGCCAAATTCTGCATTGGAGACATTTCTAGAAAAAAACAAAGCCTGATTTTCATTTCAGCAGAATTAAGTCCTAAATCTCAAAAAATGAATCTTTGCACTAAGGCCAGGTGTCAACTCTCCACACATTGGGTCCTGTGTTCAAGTTTAAAAAAATTTGCTTTAGAAAGACTTCTGGAAAATACATACATTAGAGGTACAGGATAGGTGTTGATGAAATTTATGTATTATATGAATTATATGAGTTAAGTGAAAATACCTTTGTTCCTTAAGTCTTTGAAAGGGCAGAGTTACTTTGGAAAGAATCAAATAATTATTTTAATTCTTTTCCACATCCCCTTCAAGCCTCCCTCCACCCCTTTCAGATGAGGCAAAGCATTCCTCTGCCTGCGTATGGACAAACAGAAAGAAAAGTGACATTTATATTTCTGCTACAAACCTGAAGTTTCTGAGCAAATACTGGGGGGTTCTTTTCTGCTAGGTCAGGGTCTAGATATTCAGGCTGATCACATATTGAGGCTTTCTTAGATATCCTATTGAGAAGAGCATCAGCAGAGACAAAGGAGTCTTCAGGAGATGTCTGAAGGGTAAAGAGGAGACTAAATAAGCAAGAGAGATTTTTGTCCAAGTAGTTCAGGCCAAAAGCAAAATGCAAAATTTCTGCAGGAAAATGATTCCCAAACTCTTATCATACAGGACTTACTATTTCAATAGCCTCTGGAGTTGTTCCTAGAGTCATGGGCTCTAGGTCTTTCTGCTTGGCCTTGTCAGGGGACTGTAAGTGTGCCTCTTGGCTGGCAGCTAGGACTCGTGAAGCTGGGTGTGGTATTTTCATGCCAGAGGACTGCTGGGCTTCAGGGTCTTCAAAACTTGACCTGGAAAAAGATTGTGTATATGTTTTCAGGGTGGAGCACAAGACCTTCACAATTCTGCTTCTGGTAACAGCTGAGCAAGTCCTCTTCATGACTTCCATGTGCATATAAATATATAAATACATATATACATACATATATATATATACACACACGTCGTTTCAACTCAGTTTTACATCATTATATCTCATAACACTTTGCAATATCCTGCACTGGAGACCTCTAAACAAAACCAGTTCCATCAGAAATGTCACATTCCTTCAACATTTCTCACTTGCCTTTTTGGCCCCTTCTCACTGTGACCTACCTCTCTCCCAAAACACAACTCTTATTAACAAGAACAGATGTCCTCGACAAGCAAAATTATTGGAAGTAAACACAACTCCCACATCCTGGTCTTATGAGTCCTTGTTCAGAAAATGTATCCAGGAAAAGCCAAGCAGAAAATTGCAATTAACAAATTTCTAGATTAACATGAAAATTGCCTCAGTATCTGAGGAAAAAGCTTTAAGTAGAAGGCCACTGTCCAGTGAAACAGTTGCCACTGTGACTCTATTTAGCTAGAATGTGAAGGAGAAATAGATGTCCTTATTCCCTCCCACCACAAAACTCGTGTATCCTTGCCCTCTGTTCTCTATCATATGCATACACAGATGGGGATCTATTTTTAAACAAATAACTTGGCAACACAGATGAAGAGAGAGGAAGAAGTGCCTGTGTACGTGCTCTGAGGGTAACCCACTCCCCTGACACCCTCTTCCAGTGCTGGCAGTGACCTACCCTGAGCAGGGAGTTGTGGAGTCAGACAGTCTGATGGGAGGTGATTTCACTGGGCTCTCCTGCTGTGCATCAAACATGAGGTACAAGGACTGTTTCTTCGGGGTGCTATCATCCTGCTGGTGACAGGGAAAGAGAAACTCATTAAGCAATCCAACCATTCTCCATTAAAGCTAATCCAGGTCACTGAAGCCTTTATAGTGAGCAAATGAGTTGCCAGAAAACTAATAAGGGTTGTAATGCTGATACTGAGATGGACCCTTTCAGGAAGAAACCATTAAAGAAGAAACCCTAAACAGTTCACCCTTTGTAGTGGCTCTTCTTCTCCCACTTTGGGGTTAATCAGATTTCTCTGCTCCTGTAAGGCAGGAGGCACCCCTTGGCTGAGGGGGGGGGTTACTAAAATATTCATTGAAAATTCTCATTTGTTTAAGTACCTGGCATACAGGCCTGATTTTTCTAACTTCCCCAGTGGATATCTCCTCATTGGATCCAGTCAAGCTATCAAATCCATGGATTAAAAAGAAGGTGAAACAAGTGATAACGTATAGTTCTGCATTCCATACTTCACACTAATTCTGTTTCTCTCCTGATTCCCTCCAGCTTCTTCAAAGTTTTACTCTCAGTTTCTTAAATAGTTCAATAGTTGGTGTAGACAGCTCTGCATTCTGCACTGCTGGAAATACTGATTGGCTTTCAATCTCCTGATAGAACTACTATGATGCTAGCTTACAAATAAAAACATAAAATGGAACAAGCTTTACAGGACACAGGACAACAAAGCACAGGCAATTTACCCCAGTTATGCCAACTTCAAGGAACTGGTTTTGTAAATCTGCTGCAGGCACATTATAATTAATTTAAAGGGTGGTGAGGCTGAGGGCATTATCAGGATAGTATATTATGACAAGGGAATGCAAATGAATGGAAATGGAGATGAGAACTTACAGGCACAGAGGAGCCTATTTTCTCCATATATTCTATTTCATATGAGTTGCCATATTCCAATTCTGCAACAGAAACAAGAAAAAGAGGTGTTGATACATGCCATGACATGATTTTTGCAGAAGTAAATGAGATCTCTTCTCATTGACAAGGGCCACTCCCACTCTGCTCAATACCTTCCTATGACATATTAAAAAGAGAAAATACAGAGAGAAAACAAAAGGTGCATTGATATTCACTGATTTTCAACAATGAACCTATGACACATTTCAGGCAAATCAGCTTGCCAGAAAAAAAAAATCAGCTTTTCAATTTGCCCCAGGGACCAGAATGTTAAGAAAGTTTCAGAGTAATTTCAGAGTACAGACAACTTTAACTTATCATGTTATCACAGAAAACGCATTTTTACAATAATTGGCAGTGCTGATGCCAGTTTCCTTAAAAAAAAAGATTTTAACAGCTGTCGAGAAATTAATTAATTTCTATTTCTTCATGTTTATCACACAATTCTTAATTACAACCAACTACTATGATATCACTTAAGGAAAAGATACCTAAAATACCTGAATGCTCATGGACCAGGGGTGAGTCACCAGCCCAGCTTACTGGGCTGCTCTCACATTTTATTTTCAGAGAAGGAGTCTAAGGCAGGAAGATTTAAAAAGAACCCTAAGTCTAAAATTTAATAAAAATGCAAATCATTGCTGCTTCTCTGCTTCTAGTCTCCCAGTTACACTGGAGGGAACAACCAGCATTTCTTCCCAATCCATGGTCACCCAGTAGCTGATACAGAAGCAGAAAGATCTAACACAGGAAAAGAGATCATACCTTCCTGCACTCATATAAAAGCAAACTTCCTACAATGACAACTTAATTTAACAATTAAAAGCATAATTAATTTGCCCAAATGCTGTACTTTATTCTGTTTCCATGACTTTATTCAATAAACCACTTGCATAATTTGATTTCCATTATAAATAAATTGTAAGGAATGGCACACTAGCATTTGCATGATGATAAAATCATGTGCTAAAATCCATCTAGATTTGGGCAGCTTTTGAAAAGTAGGGCTTGAATTAGGAAGATGATGATCACCATTGAAATGTTTGATATTTAAAAACAAACAACCCTGAAGGTAATCCCTTGCCTGTTTTGTTGGTTAAGAAAGTTTTAGAGGGTTCAATGTGATTTTACAATGCTTGATTTTTGTTTTTTAATGATAAAATGCAGTGCACAAGGACTGTAATTCCACAAGTTATGTCTTTTGTCAAACAACCACTGAAGAGGAAGAGCCACCAACTCTCAGTACTTGTTGGGGATATTCACAGTAAAACTTGTAAGTGAAGAGAAAGCTGTAATAGCAGGCTCCTCACGTTTAAATTCCTAGCACCATATGTTTTAAGTGGTAATAGGGAGCCAGGCAAGATGGACAACCCTCCTGGCGTCAGATACCAGCACTATCCTTTCTCACTCACTCTTCTTCCCAGCGAAAGCAAAACCCAAACTGGAAGGATGAATTCAAACCCTCTACAAGGAGCTGAACTGCAGGAGAAAGCCTGAAATCCCAAGTAACAGCAGCAAGTGTTTAGAAACTTCCTTTCTGTATCCCATTTATCTACCAGCAGCCCAGTGAGGTGCATCAGGAGCGTTTATGGAGCAGCTTTATGCTCCAGAGAGCGATCCCTGAGCGTCCAGGCAGGCTCACGGGCAGCAGACGTTCCGGCACTGTCCTCTGCTGGCACAGCCACAGGGATCCTGCACCTGCCTGCAGCACTGCCAGCAGCTCTGCAGTCCCCATCCAAACTGACTGCTGGGACAACACAGATTTAACTTTACTGCTGAGAAAAAGAAACAAAAAGGCAGGACACAGATGGAAATAGTCCAAGTAGAAACAAAAGGAATAACGCGGCTGGCTAAACGCAGTTTGTTTCGTCTCACTGCTCTCAGGAGTCTCCAGCATAATTCCTCTCTCTCCTCTCCTCTCCTCTCCGACATCATCTCCCCTCCAAAATCTCAGGCTCTGGTTATCTCTATACATTCAAAATTAGAAAAGCCCAGGATATCCCACGAAGCAAGATAATTATCTTTTATAAACACATACAACAGACTTACTAAGTGATGTCCTCCAACTCCTCCTACAAATAGTTGCAAGATTACATCAGAATTTTCTGCTAACAATTACAGCTTATTTCGGGTCTGTGCAACAGGAAAATGGCAGCAGCTATAGGCAGTGCCTGAAACAGATGAGGGCTGGACGCACTGGCTGACTCAGGAGCTGGGCTGTATCCGTACCAAAGCAGTGTTAGGTTACAGGGTAACACTTACACGGGTGTCTGGGAGAGGTAAAAATATCTGCACTGAGAAACAGCCCTCAAATTACTCAGAAACTTCTCAAAGCTGCAGGAGAGCAAGACTGTCAAGGGGAAAAAATTATTATTTTTAAGAGATGTGAAAAGCGGAAGCATGGTTGATTATAATGAACGTGCAATCTGAAACCCTGACTGTACCATGCAGCACACATGAGACAAGACAATTACCATTTAATTAGGAACTTTGCTCACTTACTTCTACCCACTTGGAAAGCTAAAATGATTGTTTCAGAGTGTCTGTGTATTCTTTTGTTCCATTTCCTTCCACATAGTTTCCATTTTCCCAGATTTAGGGGGGCTTATTTTCTAAAAAGTGTTTCTTTTAAGTTATTTTTTAAAATATAAATACAGGGAAGTCAATGTCTAAAATTTACAATTTGACAATAAAGCCAAATGAATTCATCCAGACTGAAATACTTATCTGTTCAGAAGACGACTCAATAGATTTCCAAAAAGCCTAGGGCACACAAGCACGTGCCTATGAACAAAAGCACAGTGACTGTTGCTGCTCTTTGATGTCAAACACCTTGACCTAAATGTTTAGCAGCTCTTAATCAGTCATAAATTTAGACCCAGCCTAAAATGGCATAAAGGAGATTTAATGGCAGACTAAGACAGGGACTAAAAGGTTAGGGGAAAAAAATGAATTCTGATCAAGAAGAAAAAGTTTAAGCCAAGTTAAACTCAAAGATGCTTCCCACCCACAAAGATGAACATCTGCCTTTGGAGCAGATGTTGCAAAGCAGAATTCCCTCCGGCAGCCCCAAGGAAGGCCACACACAAATTTTCTTAATTCTGTCTCTTCCACATTTCACAGACCTGGAATGACAGTTCTCTAAACAGAAACTTCCAGCTTTAGCACACAAATGCTTACAGGAAGGTATGGCAGGAAAAACATTATTAGGCTGATCTAGTAGGGAATTTTATCTGGAAATATGAATGGTAACTATCTTACACAGGGGATATCCTGGACATTTTTATGCATAAAGATACCTGGAGCCCAGGAAGCTGAAGGAGAGATGGCATGGTAAGGGTATTAATGCAATACAGAAAATTTGAGCAGAATTTTAACATGGGACCTTCTCCCATCCAGGTTAAGGAACAGGCTCAGGCAGAATCAGTAGCTCAGTGACTCTAGGGTAATATCAGACTCCAGTCTCCTGTGAAGGCACTCAGACAACACACTGCACATAGAGAAGAACAATTAATCACACAAAGGAAGCAAAAGCCTTTCTCTGAAGGCCCCTCTTGTTTCCCTTTAAGCATCTTCTCTTTCCTGAAAACTCAACGTTGGGCTACTGGGGTCTTACAATCAGCTCCCCATAATTGCCACATTCCCCAGAGAATGGCCCAGAGAGCACCATTTGTAGGGTTCCCAAATACGAGTCTGCATTCAGCAGAGTACAGGCCAACATCCTCAGCCTAACCAAACCCCCTCTCTCTCAGTAAACATCCCCCTGGCTGTAGCAGACAGTACCCTCAGTGGGAGAGCTGAACTTGGTCTCGTTGACGAAGGTGGACAGGTCAGAGGGCTGTGGGTAGTCCTGCTTGTCCGTGTTCAGGTCCACAGTCATGCAGGTCCACTTCTGACCCGTCACGGAGGACGCCAGTTTCTCCTCATCCGTGGCATGAACCACCGTGGAGATGACAGGAGGTGTTTCTGGAGTTGGCAGTGGAGTAGGATCCTGCAGCAAACAAGAGCCAATTAATTCCATTATCTTTCACTAACACACGGAACAGCTCAATCTCTAAATTCCTTTGCACCACCAGAGCCATCTTTTTAATTCCGTAATCTCTGCTGCAGCTCTGTGTAAAATACCTAATGGAAAATACCAACTCTACCAGCAGCAAGTTTTCCCAGTATAACTAAGCTCTTTGATGATAAACACTTGCATTGCAAAGCTGCTTTGATAACAGGGAAGAAAGGAGATCCAGAGCTGTTGAAATCTGTTAGGCACTTGACACAAGTGGCACACATCACCCATCACTGAAGTCTCTGACTACCAAAACTGACTTTTTAGGCTTCCCTCATAGGAGCAAACCTTCCTAGGTCCACGAGGTCATGAACCCTTTCCCCTTTTCTTCACTTCTACGCTGTCAAGCAGCAGAAATAAAAGGGCAGGATGGATAACAGAAGAGGAACAGCAGCGTGGAAGGAGCTGTGCCACATCAAAGCAGGCAGGCCTTTGTAAAAGAGCAGCTTTTGTTAACTTCTCTTCCAAGAAAACCACCTGCCAGCAGTTTACAACACAGAATCAAACTGTCCAAGCACATGTTTCTGGTAGATCAGCCCACTTGGTTTATTTCTATTTCCTTTCCAGCCCACCAATTTGGTGCATTTAGTTTCTTACTTTCTAATCTTAAAATTCCAGGGTGGATAGTGATGTTTCATTTTTCAGACAACTGACTGAAGACATTTATTCATATCCTTGCTCCATCTTAATACAGGGCTTTCCAAATTACATTTGCTGATACTCTTAACTGGAATTCCCAGAGCAAATACTAGATCTATGTTGTATACACATTTCCAGAGACCAAAAGGTTAATGCCTTATGGTTATAGCTTAACGTGCTATACTTGGACACCAATATACAAAACTCTCTTCTGTTATTAAGTGTACAATTCCACAATTAAATTAATTAAATTTCCCCCTTTTTGCCCCTTCAAGGACACAAATTACATGCATCAAAATAAGGCAGCACTTTACCTGAGAAGGAGGATCTGATAGTGGGGATCTTTTTGGTGATTTTTTCACCCTAAATGTATCACTGAAAATAAAGTTCAAACTGTTAATATGGTAATAGCAGCAAGAATCAGGTCATTTCACACTTAGCAAGAGACAGCCACAGACAATGCAACCTCTGTAAGCCCTTCTGCATTAAAATCCCATCCATTAGGCAACAGCACCACAGAGAAACATGCCATGGGTATGTATTTCTGTCATGCACTTGGAACAGGCCTCAATTCCCCAAAAGCTGAGAACAGCAGGATTGCCATATTTTTCATTCTAACTCCTGACACATTCACAGAGCAGAGTTACTGCTCGGCTGCAATTCAAATCCCTGCTCCACCACAGGCACCCTCCGGGGCCCTGTGGAAATGATTTGGCTTCTGTCTGCTTCAGTTTCCCATCCAAAAATTAGGTCTAACCCACACCTTTATATGAGAATTAAAACTGTGATAAACTTAGGCTCCAGTGACCACAAAAACCATGAAGAAAAAACCTGATCTGCTTTAGATGAACACAATAAAATCATCTGAGGCAGATGGTGTTCCCCAGATGCCAGAACAACCTGTGTCATTACAAATGGGCACAACAGACCTTTTAAAAACAAATACAACAAGAAATATGGCAATTCTGCTTCCAGTTCCCCTGACACCTCACAGTGCAGACTGGGAGCACGGACACTGTAGCCCTCCAAAATCCCACAGGTTTCAATCAAGCAAAAGGAATGAAGAACATACATTATGTCATGATGGTGGATAATTATGAATGTTGCCTTTATGTTTATTCACAAATGGCTAAAAATATTTTCTAACCAGGAATAAACTAATTCTCTATCCGTTCTCTTGATGCACATTGCCAGACTTATTCAAAACCATTTATGTTACGAGCTACAAGAGGGAGAAGAATACCACAGCAAACTCACTGATAAAGACTTTATGTCTGAACTGAGATGCAGTGGCAAAAATTATTGCCCACCAGCTCATCCCTGATCAGTGATGGCCAGGTTGACACTAGAAATTTTAATGGTGGGTTTCAATCAGCAGAGGGTAAATCAACACCGCTTCTAGAGGGGAAAATAAATCGGGCAGCTGAATATTGGTGTGTTCAATGTCATTAATTATCCAGTTATGATGACAGAATTAAGTAGGATGACTTTTTCCTTTAAGAAGGACAAGCACTTTATGCAGTATTTACAAAGGATTGGCTGTACAATGTTGTTCAATGTTAGAAATAAAACTTTCATATTTTAGCTCAAGGATACAAAATCTCTATAGTTTTTAAATGAGGATCTTCTTTGATAGGCAACAGATAATGAGGCAACAGATTCCTCAAACTCATTCACAGTCAGGCATTACTTTAAATAGCTTTCATATGTGCTAGTGAAGTGAAATCATTAACATAAAAGCTTCATGCTGAATAATAACTGATCATGCTGCAAAATAAATAAGTAAAATTAAAAAGCCCATAAATCAAAGAGGAAATTTGAATTGTTAGCTTAGAATTACTTACAACAGAGAACATACAGACATCACATCTTCTACCATCCTAAGACAAATAAGACAAAGAAAAGAGAGACAGACAGAAGGAACTGACAAAAAAGATTAACCTACAAATACTCTGCTAATGTTAATGTGTTAAGGCAATCTGATCATGCATATTTTCTACCTGTACAATCTTAACCCCTACTTTTTATTGTGAAATACATGAGGAGATAAAAAATATTCATCAAGTCCTTCAATGTTTTCCAGTTCAATGCTATACTTCTAACATGCTTTCATCTTACAAAACACATTTTTCAAAGCTGACACCTTCAAGTTCCTTTCAACACACTAACTGTCCTTGCCTTCCGTGATGGAGGCCACCTGCTTGCTTTTTTTAACACAGTATTTGTTATTATATGAGATGCAAAACTGTTCCTGAACGGCAGCTAAGCTTAAGGAGAGGGCACGGTTATTCCTGGTTTTGTCATGTTTGCTGATGTGTTGTGACAGCACAGAAAAAGCTACTTGACCATTTCAAACCATTTACCCAGGTCAGGATAGAAAACAACATTTCTTTAAATCTCAGCAGTTTTGGTTCTTTCCAAAACCTTAACCTGGTGTTCTGACAGAGCAAACTGGTTTCCCCCAAACCAGAACCAAACAGCTTAGGCTAAGAAGTTTCCATTTACTTACAAGCTTGGCAGCTTCTGCTCATCTCTCCTCACGTGCAATGCCCACAACAGCTGGCACCTTCCATTTCTAAGCAGCCCCCAGCCATCCAAGAGCTTCCAGAGCAAAGCCTGCACAAGCAGTGTCTCTCCAAACCACCTATTTTTACTCATCACTGTGAGCTGGCGCTGGGGAGGCATCAGCTGCTCTTTGCTCAGCATCACCTGAGCAATGTGATTTGTCTCCAAGCAGCTCAGCACTCAGGTAGATGACCAGAGAGCAATTTGTGTCGAGCTGACACCTCTTCTAAAAACCCCACCTTCTCACAAGGAGGTCAGTGCCTAGACTGCTGCAGGTTTCATTCAAGAACAAAAATGGCTTATTTTTATTGATTTAACATGTTAGACTGAGCACATGGCTCAGATTCAAAGTACTGCAAGCTTAGCAAAGGCTTAAACTCATGCCTGGCTTCCTCACCTCTAATCTAGAAATCACTGCTTTCCACACAAGGAACTAATTTTTAAACAGGTCCACAGGGTTTGATTCCTGCATCCCTCAACAGTGCTAATAAAACCTCCTGCCACTGCCTCCCCTGGCATCCCCTAACAAGCCTTAGGGTAATTTTCTTCTAGAAAGTACCACAGCTGCAGGCTTCAGTGTGTTACTAATATGCAGTCTCCTCTTTGTAAAAAAAAAAAAAACCCAAAACACTTGCAAAAGCAGGTTACGGGGCTGCAGCGAGCACCACACCACACAACACAGTGAAAGCAGTGCCAAGCACAGGCTGGGAATTCCTGCAGCCCTCCTGACCCAAGAACTTGTGAGCCCTGAGCTAGGGAAGCTTCACTTCTCCACCGTAATAAAGACCAGCAGTGAACTTCGTGGTTCTAGGACAGGGTTTTCCCGTGATGGATTTTCCTAAGGACAAATGTGGCTTAGCAAACTCTCTGTAAACTCATTTTGCCCCTAAATTAATAACTCTGGAATTCTTTCCAATATTCAAAGCAGATGGGAGAACCCAAGAGGCCCACACTGGGAGTCTGTCAACTCCAGCTACTGGAAGACACAAGGAGACTCTGGCTGCCTGCAAAAACTTAAGGATCTGGTGACATTAAAATTCCCCTCTGCACTTCCCCAGTAAGATTCAAATTGTTCCTCTCTTGCTGTCAGACTTCTAAATCTTCTTGGTTTGGACCAAACCAGTTTGGACTGCAGGCTTGGAAAATGTGTCATTTACCTCTAAATTTCAGGTATATCTCAAAAAGAAGCAATACCAGAAAAAAACCAGGCTCCTCTCTTAAAGAACACAACTCAACTTCACAGTGGTCTAAACTACTCATAAGTCAGAAATGCCTCTAGGAAGAAAATAATGGCACAAGCTTCCTCAAATCTGACAAGGGACTTGAATTAGAAGCTTAGAAGGCAGGAGGCTGTTCAGAAAAATCTGAATAACCTCCATCTCACCCTGCACAGGAGGTCAGCTTTTGTACGGCTAAACATTAACCATGTTATCTTATCTTAAGTTGGCATTTAAAATTTTTGCTCCCATTTTTGTTAGCTAGCTGGAACACTTAAACCATTAAGGAACATGAACTGAGATACTTTCTTATAAATACACACACAGGAGATCAATTTCAGATATATGGGATATAAACTTAGTGGTCACCTACTCAAAATAACCATATCTGAACAAATAAAGCAACATCCAAATCAGCAACCAGCCACAGAGGTTTTTAACCAAGTATCTAAAACCAGCAACATAGAAAATTTATCCTGGGATTTGTCACCTGTGTCTAAAAGCTGGATATTTCCCTAATATGTGGCAATTTTGGAGATTTTAAGCTCCCTGCACAATTGTAAGCTCTCTCATAAAAAGGAATTTTTTCACATTTTTCAGCTGTGTATGTAAAAAAAATACATTTCTATACTGCTCTCTTCTGTTTCAGTTTATTTTCTTTTAAATACCATAAGTCACTGGATAAAACCATCTTCCTGCTGTTTGCAATATGAGATTTGTCACTGCCTCACTATTTCACATCCCACGCTCAAAAACAATGATTCATGAAATAGTTGTGCTGGTGTGATTACTTTGATCATCGTAAACAGCATCAATTTCCCAGGATGAGGTCACAGAAAATTGGGTACAAAACTGACAAAATTACAATTTAACCAGGTTCAAAACTACACTGAGCCCAAAGACTTAAAAAATGCAGTTGCTTATGTGGGTTGGTAGCTCTGGAAGTATCCAATTATTGAGGAAACAGGTTGAGGGCGAGCAGGAACAGCCCCCAGCGTGACTCCAGCTGTGGCCACCAACACCCCCATGGTCACCTCCCTCTCTCTATTCAAATACAAATCCTGTGTAACTCTGCTAAAGGGGAGGAATGGGCTGCTTCCATTCTAGAAACGTCTCTGCCCTTTAACTTACGTTTTTAGTGGCGTCTTTTTCTTCTTGGCAGGTTTGTTCAGGCTGTCTCCTTCCGTTCCGTTCGTTTCGTTGGCACTGGCTGGTATCTCAAAGGAAGCTGGAGATTTGGAGGGCGAGCTGGCTATCTTAGAAGAAGACTTGAAAGGGTCAATGGAGTCCTCACACATGTCCGGCTCAAAGCTGTACGTTTGTTGGGGCAGTTTGGGCGATTCTTGCATTTTTGTACTGGATGAGAAGGGATTAAAATTGGGATCATCCCACTTGTCGATATCAAAAGTGTAAGAGCCTTTTGTGATGGGGATTTCGTTTGGATCAGTGGGTGACTTGGTCGGGGTGGTTGGAGCATTGTCAAGCTTCTCCACTGGTTTTTTAGTCTTTGGCCTCCGAAGCGGCATTTTAGCACCGGGCTTTTTCCCTGCTTTTTTGGGAGGAGGAGTGCTCTCCTGCTGGTCTTCGCTCCCCCCTTTCTCCTCAGAATAATCGAACTCCAGCCTCACCGCAACGCCTTTGATGGGAGGGTCCTCCTGTCCCCCGGTGTCCGGCGGAGTCACCTCCACAGCCTCGGGGGCCGTTGTTAGGGGCAGTGTTTTCCTGCTGGCAGGGGGAGAGTTCTGCACTTTGCCGCCTCCGGAGCTAAATGCACTAATCCCTTCGAAACGGTCCGGATCCGAAGGGTTGGATTCTTCAGGCACAGGCTGGGGGGCCTCCTCTTTCTCAGCAGAGATTTTGGAAGGTTCAGTACATTCGGGCTTTGCTGAGTCAGCCTTCACCTCAGATGCTTTATCCTCACAAGCTTCTTGGCCAAGCTCAGGCGGCTCTTGTGGGGTTTCCTTCACCAGGGGAGCATCCAGAGGTTTTTTGGCTGACTGCTTCTTTTTTAAGGAAGCTGGTCTGGGTTTTTTCGTTCTCTTGAGGGTACTGGAAGCACTGCTCGAACCAGTACCGTACACATCTGCTGATGGTGCTAACGTCTCGCTGTTGCCAAGGTAAGATGCTCCATCAAAATCACTGGCCTGCAGGCTGAGAGACCGAGACAACGTGGATTTGGAAACCGGCACCGAATCCGTGGATTTTCTCCGGACATTTGCTTTGGGGTCACGATTCTTCGGCTCTGCAGAGCTCGGTCCTAAGGCATGGAGAGAATCGACCAGCTCAATGTTATCGAAGTCCAAGTTGTAGGTTCCACTGCTGGCTATGGGCTTGTCCTCGTCGAAGACAGTGGAGAAAGAATGGGGAGGGGGACGGAAAGGGCTCTCTTGAACCGGTTCACTGTGTGACACATCGGTTACGGGTTCAGCTTCTGAACACAGTCCTGTGGGAACACGCAGAAAACTCAGCGGACTTCAAACACATTTTTACAACTCAGGGGCTTAGGAAGTTTTATTATAATCTAATATTACTGCGAGTAAAGGAAAAAGGCGTTAAAATCATACACATTCACTAAGCAAACCGAAGTGACTTTTCCAATATATGAACTAGATTAGGGGGAAAAAATAGATCTGTTCTCCCCAGAACAGGATTCAAGGCAAGGTTCACGAAAAGACAAAATATGTATTTGCAACAGCCTCTAAAGCACCTCTTCTAAACTATCACTTACAGAGATGGATATTACCATAATACACTAAATATTCCAAATACCAGAAAAACTGCACATAAAGCACTTTTTTACTCCCATTTTCTACTACTATAAAGAGTTCACACAATCGTGTCAGAGCTCTTATGCAGTAAATCTCCTGTAAATTGACTGGTGTAATTACATATTGACCTTAAGTTTTGTTTCCCACGTGCTATTTTTACCAATTTACCCAGAGGAAAATGGCTTCCTCTCCACAACCCATCAATGCTGCTCCTCTATCTGCCCCAAGCACTCAATGTACTCTATTCCGACCTCCTAATTACAAGTTTACAATAAGAGATGAATAACTGAGAACTTAATATGAAATAAATTATGGTAAAGGTTAAAAAAAAAAAAAGTAATTTAGAGAAGTCCACAAATAGTTTCAGTAGAAAAATCTTCCTTTAAAAAGCTAGAAGCTCCCTACAGATTATTTAAACCAGGTTTTTCCAAGTGTAGTTCTAACTTGTTGATGGAAAGAAAATTTTGCAGAGAGATTTATATGCTAAACCTCTTAATCCAAGCAGCTTTCCATTGCAATTAAAGGTTTTCTTATTGAATGGAATCCTAAAATGATTTATGGAAGTCTCTTCACCCGGGATATAACAACTCTATTGGACAAAGTAGAAAAAGACAGTGTGCACAACAAAAAACCAGAAAATACATAGGCAGGAAAGCATGAAGGTGATGGTCCTTGCTGCCTTCCAGCTCATTAGGCTGATTATTCAAATGTTTTACAAATCCTGCATATGGTTTGTTCCTGCTGTGACTGTACTACACTGATGTGGATGCACCACGGTCACCTCTGTCCCTGTGTGTCCCTGTGGGGTACCAGAGCCTGGGACAGCTCTCCCCAGCTCCCAGTTCAGGCTGGGCTCAGCCAGCTGCTCACAGCTCTCACTGAGGAGCAAAATGCCCCCGTGTTTCCTGCTGAAGCAACACAGCCTTCTTCGCTTTGTAATTTTCTTAAAATTATGCAATTATAAAGAAAAACAGCCAAACAAAAACGAATGCTTTGCTCAGCCCTGAACGATTTCAGAGACATTTCCGCTCATCTTTTTCATTCCAACCCTGACATGTTTTGCAAAATAACTCTCATTTTGCCCCGCTACATTCATTAACAGTGTTCATAAAAGCAATACAGACAATCAATTATTATTTTAGTGAGAAGCTATGAATGGATTAAGAACAGGGAAAAAAAAATTTCCTTTGTTTCAGAAGAAATTGTATGTCTACTTAGAGACTGCAAGAATTATTATTTACGGGTGTAGAGGACAGAAAAGGATTTAAGAACATTTCCCAATGTACTTCCAGAGACTGTCAAAGGGATGACAGCTATGCAGTTTCTCTTTCAAGACTGTGAAAGTTCACTAGGATACATCAATTAAAATAATATTCTAATGTGTCTTTCTGCTAAATGAATGCTAATAGCGTGGCAGTACTTCAGAACAGTTTATTTTCCTCCTTAATCCCCACTGGTTTGGGCTTGGTTTCAGCCTGGCTGAGGGGTCATTAATTAGGCTTGGTTTGCCAGCCGAGCTGGTGCTCACTTCACACACACATCACTTTGTGACACTGACGGGACTCCTGTTAAGGGCACTCAGAGAGTGCCATAAACCTCCAGCATTAGCCTAATCTGTCCCTTTCACCCCGAAAGGAGAATGGAAGGCACTTCAGGGGAATACATCACAATAAACACTGGGATGTCAGCGGAGTACAAATGTAGGTCAGCGTGAAATGAAAGTGGGATCTGAACAAGGAATCATCTGCAGATATGCACTGTTTTCATTCCAGCCTGCGTCAAGGCCCTCAACAGCATCGAGGCCCTTGTTCAAAGCAGTATAAACACGCATTAAAACAAAGTAAAATAACATAAAATAAACCACTGCCCTGCAGGACTTGGACTGTAAATAAGAGGCTGAGGTTTGGGATGCATCACGCAAAGGGAGCGTGCAAGGCTTTGCAGCTACTCACAACAAACCAACATTTAAATTCTGTGTGCTCCACACAGTGCAGGGCTTTAATCTTCTTTAACTGCTTATTTCACGACTTCCTCCTCATCAAATCCTTTTTACTCAAGAGTACGGATTTCTGCAGAGTGGTGCTCGATATTTTTATTGTTTCTTTATGAAACAAGATGTGAAACTCTCTCAGAAAACATGGCTCTTGGCAGAATTGAAATGCTGCTGTCAGCCTCTTCTGGCTTTACGACAGGACTGGCTCACTCCTGGTAGCAGCAGAATTGCTGGGGCAGGACACATAAATGGTACTCAAGGCTTTATTACTACAGAGGGACATGAAGACCATTCTTTCCTGACATTAACAGCCTGTTCAGAGAGCAGTGGCATTTGTCCTTTTCCAACACAAAATGAAGCCAATCAGTATCACTACAGTATTTTATTAAAATGCAGTTTGATCACAAAGGAACATACTACGATGCAAGCTATGGGAATTAAGGCATAATTCCCATATTCTCTGCCCTAGAGAGAGACCAGCACAAGGTTTTCAATCAGGTTTATGCCTTTTATTGGCACTGACTCACCCACAATTTGTACTGGTGAGAGCTGCCCACAGGTAGATATTAAGTTTTATAAAGCACTCCAAGAACGTGGAGGATAGCTGGGGAACTTACACTGCAATAAAAAAACAGGCAAGCTCCTCAAACTCCCTCATTTCGTTCATTAAAAAAAAAAGGTCCAAGTTCTGCTCCTTCCACTAGGAAATTCCCCTGAAGTCAGATAAATTTTGACTGGATCAACTATGAAAAACAATCCCAAACCCAAACCCAACAACATAAAACTCAGACTTCTTGTATCCAGGTGACGAGACCTAAATATTAGAGCTACATGGAATATTTAACACTTGGCATTTTCACCTGGCACCTCTTATGACAGAACCAGAAGTTGCTAGAAAGTCACAGAATCACAGAATATCCGCAGTTGGGAGGGTCACACAAAGATCACTGAAGTCCAGCTCCTGGCCCTGCACAGGGCAGACCCAAGAATCCCACCCTGTGCCTGAGAGCCTAAATAAGATATTGTAAGGCTGTGTGCATTAATAAACAAAACAGTTTTCTGTCGCTCCCTTACAGAAGTAGCCAAGGCAAGGGGCTACTGTGCTGAAGTATCTCTAAAACAGAGGGAACCCCAACAAACTGAAAATAGGCCTTAACATTGCTGAGCTGGAAACAAAATGAAACACTATTCTGACAGGCTTAGCAATAAAATTTAAACACATATAATAAGCAAATATGGAAGAAATTAAATTCCAGTTCTGTTTTCTAAAGAAAAAGCAAACATAGGCAAATGTCTGGAAAATGCATACAGCATGCACCCACTTACTATGTTATGAGGAAAAAATGCCAAAAGCATATAAGAATTGGAATTACCTAACACTAGAAATTTTGAAACACAGTTTATTTCAAGTTTCTTCTTGTTACGACAACTCTTTGATGTCAGGAAATCAATTAGTACCACTTTTTTAAAGTTCTGTAAAAATACTCTTGTCATTTATTCTGAGAGAAATGTCTACAAAAGTTTCTTTTCAAATTTTACGTGTCAGGTTTCAAGAGGAAAAATACTGAAGAAGAACGCTTTCTGTACCAAAATTTTAGTTTGTTTTTGTCTGGACCATAATGTCTCTACTGGAAAGCCTGACCTCAAATTTCCCTGGCACCAGAAGGACTCAAATACAGGAGCCACATATCCTGATTGCTGGGCTATAATACACACAGGGGACTCCAGCTCTCACATCTCCCCTGTGAATACAATCTGAATTCAATAATCAGCTGGGGAAGGCAATATGGGTGACAGAAAATTCCTAGGCAGGAATTCCTGGCCAAAACCAGGCTATTTGGGAGAATGGGCTTGGGGGACACTCTGGTACTCAGATGAATGAAACAAGGGACAAGAGGGCACTGCCATGAGAAACGGAGGAGACACTCAACAATAATTTAAAATAATGACAAAACATAATAAACGCAACCTCAAACTCTCCAATTTGCCTCGAGATTATAACCCATGTTTCCCACAATTTATTTAGGGAGGAATGGAAGGGCTCATCGGTGGCACTTCCTGGGGCTCAGGGTTAGTTCCCATACTTGCTCTGTTGCTCCTCTTCCCCTCCAGACTTGCCCTCAGACTGACTCCCCTCCTCTGCTCTGCTGCTGATGGACCAGAGCCATGCAGCAGGTTTTGCCCCACCAGGAGCTGGCACAAACCCAGCACGGGTCCAGCTTAGTTCACTTTCATCGTATTTATGAAACCACCATTAAAGTCAACCTAATTAAAAACTCTCCTCTTGGCTTTCCAGCAGTGGGGTCCAGCTGCTGTGCTAATGATACCATGCAGCACAACTGCAGCCATCTGCATAAGTAATTATTGTCAGCTATAGATGAAATAATCCTTCAAACACTCACTGTGCTCCCTCCTTGCACCCAAACACACTCCCTGTCACCCATCCCATGTGGAAGACAAAGCCATGTGGCTGCTGAACCAGGAACCCAGCAGGACAGTGCTGCCTCTCCCTGTGCCAGGCTCTCCAGCTGCCCATATTCCTCACTCCTCCTTTACTGAAATCTGGTTTTTTAGCTGTATGGTACCATCCAGGAACTGTGCTTCAATGCATGTGAGCCCCGAGGAAGGGACTCATTCTCTTTGTGTGCGGCCACGTGCGTAACTTAGGAAATAAATAAACTACAAGACACTCGAGTGGTTTATAAAGTACAAAATGTTTAACTTTTCTCATTTCTAAACACCTAAACTATAGTCTTAGTATTATTTATTTCTCCTAAAGATTTCCAAAACAAATGAATGCTTTGTGTTGCCCTCCCACATTTGGATTTTTTCTGCATTACGCATCTTCTTCTCCTCCAATAAATTCCCCTGTTGTCTAACTGTGTTTTGCATCATTTTTGGACACTGAACATAGCTCTGTCACTTTGCTGTAACTTGCCTCCCATGGACAATCTGATTTGCAAATGAAGTGGTTTCCCCTCTGCCATCCAATGGCCTTCAATAAAGTTCACACTGCCTATGAACAGATAAATTCAGTTTCCCACTTTTCTTCAGAAAGATGTGAAAGAAAGGAGGGGGAGAACTGGGATGGAAGGAGACAAGAATCACATGTGCCAGGGAAGCACATGTGTAATCAAGGGCTTGAAGATAATCTACTGCAGTAATTAAAAGCACACTCCAATCCTGCTCAGCACGTGTGTTCTTTTGTTCTCTGAGCACTTATTTTGTAATCACTGGATTGCCAAAGATTTAAAAAAAGGAAAGAAGATGCAGAATGAGTAACTTTTGCTACAATGATGAGGGAACTGTAACAGCAGAAAGGAAAAAGCATCAGGAAGCCTCAGTATTTAATTTTTATTTTATGAAATCAGTTTGTTGAAAATCCTTGAAGCTCCTTATAAACTTGTATCATAAATCATGATCTTAAAGAGCATTGCTTAATGAATAACTCCCAGAAATGCTTTAGGTGGCTTGAGACCTTTAGTGGGATCCACAACTCTTTCCAAACACAATACAAATGAGCTTTATACTGCTGGAAGAAATATTATCTTCATACAGTTTAGCCAGGTGATCAAGATGACTTGACTTTCAGATGGGAAAAAAGACAGCATAATGGGGAATTCATTCTCAAACTGTTGAGCTGTCATCCGACAGCCCAAACAAAGCTATTTTGGGCTAATAGCAGGCTTTCTACTCCCTCATATTCCATTACTCAATTTGGAGAACAAAGAACACTTTTTTGGGGAACGAATTTCTTTGGGTTTTAAACACAATTCTCCCTTTTTAACGATTTTATTTTCCCAGCATGTACCAGTTTTCACATATGTATACCATACATACATTCATACGCAGCCCTGTGTTCCTCCAATGAAATCAGTATTTCTGTTGTTCTAACGGGCTTTTTGATCACCTCCTGTTTCAGGTAACACATTTGAAAATGGCATTTTGTTAATTGTCACAGTTAGCAGTGCTCACACAGGTACCTGTATCTGCAACTCACATCTCCTTTTTCTACTCGTCTGAGTCTCTAAGGGCCCTACAAAAAGAAGCTTGGTTCAAAAGGAATTAAGTTTTTTTTCTAGAAAGCTCCTCTTTTCTTTAATATTTTTCAAATGTTATGGACAGATTCTCCAATACTCTATTCCAGGAGGCAACAGGGTTTTTCCTCTCTGCACGGGTAATTAATTAATATTCCAGAAGCCAATTTATTAGCATTAATTCCTTGCCTGTGCTTAGATAAACAGCTCCCTGCATATTCACCTCCCTCAGTAATGTGTCCCACTCATTACCTGTATCTTCCACGGGCAGCTGAGGTTTTATTTCTTGCTCTGCTATGTCTGCAACAACTGCTGCTGCTGCTGCCGCTTCAGGGGGTGGCTGTGGAGGTGAAGGTGGTGCCTTGACAGGTGTAGTGGACTCCGGGGTCTCAAATGCTTCTTCAGAGTCAGAGCTCCTGGGGAAAATCAAAGCAGAGACTGGTGAGCACAGTGAGATTCACGTTTGCAGGTCAGGCTTGGGAACGCTGAGCTTCCTGAGCTGGTGGCACAGATCTCAGCTCTCAGGCTACCTCTGCATTTCCCAAAGGAGATTTGACATTCCAGGATGGTTTCCAGAGCAGGATGTCATGGCTGTGGTCTTCTCCCCTAGACAAGTATTTATGTCACTTGTCTTACGGAAGTGAACACACAGTTGGAAATAAATCCATCCTGCAAAGCCTGCTTCTCAGCGTGAGGCTGGCTCAGCCACACAGACCAACGCCCCAGTGTTACTCCTTGGCACAAATACACCTAAATTAACTAAAAAATATAAATAAAATTGATCTTCTCAAGAGAATTTCCTAGCTTCATAAAAAACCCCCAAACATCTAAAATAGCACCAAATTTCTTTGTGTGCTCTTAAGGGTGAGAGCAGACATGAAGTTATGTGAGGTGCAGCAAACCCTTGTGCATCCTCCTCCCACAGAAATACTACATTCTATTCTCAGCAGAATTCCACCAGAGCCCTTTTCAAACAGACCTTGTGACACAAAGTAAGACAGCCTATAAAATCCATGGAATCCTGAGATTATCAATAACCCTTTTGTGGCACCATGTGCTTCCAGGGACACAAAAACCATAGGGACCATAGTGGGCTGCTGCCAGCCCGGGAAGGAAACAGCAGCACCCAAAATGGAGTAATTCAAGTGAAACACAAGCTTGAAAGGGAGCAACTCTACAAAATGATGAGAAACATAAACATTAAGTGAAGATCTAAACCATTGAAGGACATACAATTTGCTCTTAAAGGTGTACAGCCATAAGAAACTGTCCTTCTATAGTCTGGAAACTATAGATCATACTTGTTCTTAAACTGAGCCCAAACCATAAACATTTCATCCTCTGTTTGGGAGCAAGGAATGCAGTAACAATGGTGTCATACTCAATGTGCACTGAACAAATGTTCAATATACACTCAATAAGCATTTCTGTTGGTCAGATGCAGCTTTGGACTGTGGGTCTGTAATAAAGTGAATGGAACACGGCAGTTTGCTAAAGGACAGGACTGATTTGTCTCTTCCCAGCGATTCTGTGTTGCCATAAAATGAGAAGCCATTTCATCCCCCAGAAGCACTCCACAAGCCACCCTAAATCAAGGACTCCTCTCATTTTGCTCGAGTTAGAAAGGTAACTCTGAGCTGCCAGATTCTGTTTGGTTTCCTGAGACTCGTGATTATTTCAAGCAGCTCCATGTCAGGAGAAGTACAAATACAGGATTTGCATCCATTTGTCTAAATCCATCACAGCATAAAGCCTTCGGAGAGTTGGGGAAGAAGAGACAGCTTGAGGAGCACAGTGGTCCCAACCTTACCTCTCCCTCTTTGCAGAATCCCAGTGAGAGCTCCCACCTCCTCCCACACCATCAGGGTGCACATCATGACCTTGTGCCAACCAACTCCTGGCTCATCACCCCTACTCCTGAAGCAAAAGGAGTTCTACTAGGTGATAACTTTGGATGTCTGGAAATATTTTTTTTTTCCTCCCCAAACTTACACAGCTCAATATCACTGTGTCTGGCTTCCATTATATGTGTTGTCACACCTCCACAAAAAACCTTCTTCGTGTCACTTCTTTAACCATGCTCATTCCTCAGGCCACAGAACAGTCAAACTGGAACAGGCACACTGCATCATTTTAAATTATATCTTTACAAAGATGCACCAGGTTTTAAGTTCTACATATTTTAAGCTTAAAGAACAGCTGCAAACAAAGGGCTTCTGTAAATAAAGCTTCACAATAGGTATTCAACAACAACGACAAAAAAGCT
Source organism: Dicrurus megarhynchus (assembly GCA_013399195.1). Classification (NCBI taxonomy): domain Eukaryota; kingdom Metazoa; phylum Chordata; class Aves; order Passeriformes; family Dicruridae; genus Dicrurus; species Dicrurus megarhynchus. Next base: position 1,159,165 of record VXAD01010086.1, on the reverse strand, counting down.
TTCTCCTCCCTCCATGGAGCTGGTTCAGGAAACTTTAAAGTTGAAGAATCAAAGAGCAATAGAGTTGTGTGATATTTTCCCAGTGTCATAAAAATAAACCCAGGAAGTTATCATCTAAACCAACAAAATGAGAAGTAATTCATATCTCTCAGGCTTTCACGCAGTTTTTCATTGTGCTGCACTTAATTAATGTTTCACCCTCTACAATTTGAACTCGAAGTCTTGCTCTGTAATACTCAAACAATAATGTTTAGACTCCTTTTATCCAAACTGTCTGTATAGCACACGTAACATATACAGTAACTGGAAAAGGAAAAAAAACCCCTCTATTTTTATATCCTACTCAAAGCAGTAACTGTGCTGTTGAACTGCCTTGATGGAGCAGTTCTGTGTCTTCCTTTAGTTACAATTATGGAAAGAATTGGTGCCTGTTTATCTCCCTTTTAAAGGAGCTCCCTTTGTTTGCTTGGTCTCTTCCTTGGATGAACTAGGCATAAGCATTTGAAGTAAAGAGAAATATTTGTGCTTGTTTGTTCACTGCATGCGTTTCCACTCTGGAAAACCTCTTGAGTCTGTGGACAGACAGTTGAGGTGCCTGAGCTCCAGAAAAAGGCTTTGTTTTGCTAATATTTAATAATTCCCAAAAGATTCTGATGCAACACTCCCGATTTTCAGCTATTACAATCAAGTAAGAACTGTCTTAACCATAACTCAAATCCTGACAAGCTTGTTATGAGAAGCAATTGTGCTCTCAAAGAAAATTCTATTTAACAAAGAAACATGAAGGGAAGTTTAATACCAGAAAAACCTTCTCTGTCATGGCCTGGGATCTGGCCAAGGGTATAAAGCCTGGAAGCACATTCTAGTACTATGCTCCAAAGTCAACATGCATCCTGGAAATATTAAATCTTGTGTTCAGTTTTCCTTAGTGAAAGAAAATATGGATGATCTCTCTTATGTGGGATATTTTTTTTTAAGACTACAGTCCTACGTTCAAACTATAAGAAAAGACTTTCCCAGAACAACAGGATTTCCTGTGAAAAGGAAATTACATATTTCAGCCAGTTCAATTCACGACGCCTTTTTTCTGAGAAAGTCAGGGAATACGTGGAGCAAAAAGAAAACATGCAGCTGCACAGCCCTTAGTGTAAAACAAGATTGCCAAATTGTGATACACCCCGAGAATCGGCACCAATTCGAAGCTGCACAAGGAGCAGCCACCACGGGTCCAGCTGTGGGCAGGTTCTCAGCAAAGCAAGTCTTGGCCATCTAGAATATGATTCTGAAGCTCCAGCCAAGGATGAAGCAAAGAGCAGAGGGTGAGTCCCCTGTAGGACTCGTTTGTGGGGCAGTGATGGAAGTGGGAGCTACAGGAAGGAACACACATTCATGCACCTGTTTAGCCAGCCCGAGAAATTAGTGGGAGGTTACTTTCGTAACATGTCATACAGATCTTTCCATCTGTATCCTTTGGATTTGTACATAACAGGAGAAAAAATATGGATTGTAGAAGTCACAAAACATTCTTTCAGTCTGTCTCTTTCATGTCCCTTCTTGAAAGAGTCAGTAAATAGTAAATACAACACATACAGATGGGGTTCAGCAGCAAGGGAGAACAGTGAAATCCAAGAATCAGACTAGACCAACCAAATCTGGTAACACTGCATCAACTTGTGGAGCCTGAGTACTCCCACTCTCATCTGGGAAGTCTGAGCTCTTGCCCAGCCTGCTACATAAATCTCTGGAGGAAATACTGAAGTCACCAGAGTTGACCTCTCTTCCTCACCTCTGGCCATGTGGAAACCCAGCCTCATAAGTTACGTTACCTTTTCTTATAAACCACAGGCTCTTACAACTTAAATCCTCCCCGATTTCAGAATGAAAAATTGCCTTTTTGTCAGTGTAGCTGGAAAGCAGTCAGGAAGCAAGAGCGAGATTTCTTCATTCCCCTGCCTCTCCTCGCTGCCTGCCCTCGTCAGGCAGACACAGCCCCTCAAGTGAGTGAGGTCACCCCGGCTGCCACACGGAAACTCAATTCATTAAAAAGTAGCTTTCAACAGAGCTGCGGCCTTGGGCCGTGTCGGGAACGCTGCCATCTGCCTCGGGTTCCTCCAATATTTACACTGCAGCAGCACAGCCAGCACCACTGTGCTCCCTGGTTCCATTTCACAGCAGTGAAAGAGAACATAAAAGAAACTTAAAAGCAGGACTTTGACATGAGGACTGAGCTCAGCAGCATCACCTCCTACGGAGGGGCCCGAGGGAGCAGAACTGGAACTGGGGATGTGCCAGTTTGGGCTTTTGCACAGTTACTTCATTTAATGTTAAATCTATATAGAATTTTTATTTAGTGTATAGTCTACTTCTGGGGAAAAAAAAACAAAACATGCCTGACTAAGGAGTACTGATCTATTGGTGTGCAATATGAACAATCTGGAGAGGAAAGGGGGAGTGATATTACGAATTTTTGAAGCCAGGAGTTGGAGCTGCATTACTGAGAAGTTCTGCCTGTGCTGGGAGTGGGGAGAGGGGGATGGAGCCAAAGGAGCTGCTCTCCATCACCCAGAGTTATGGAATCACAAGTAACAACATGAAGACTGGCTCCGGGGGCATCTGCTCCACAAAAGCTAAGGTGAACAGCCTCTATTTCAATTGGTACATTTTCTTCCAAACTTTGCACTTAGAAAAAGTACGTTTTATTTCCCTAATTAGTGGAACGTGTCCTGGATTAATTGAGGTCTCTCCTACCTGTCAGCAACATCACTGATACCCTGCCAGCACTCTATAAACTCAACTTCTTCACTGCTACTCAAAAAACTCACTGACTATTGTGTCTCTATTGACACAACAACTCCATTCTCATGGTGTATTTGGAAACAGGACATAATGGGAGGAAATAAACGAGGCAATCTTACAATACACACACAACAGAACCAAACTGTGCTCCATTGCCACCCAAGAGTGCTCAGGAGGTAATGTAATGAAAGCAAGGACTGCAAAGGTTTATTGGAGTGCTGTTGTTTGCAGATTGACCTCTAACTGTAGTGTGAGGGACATTTGGAAGGGTACAGAAAAACTCAGAAGATGAGCAATTCCTCCCTGACCAGTTTTAACCGGTAATAACTCCTATAATCTTTTCCTGAGGTACAGCTGGGCTCCCTGAGGAAAAGGAGACAGAAATGGGTATTTTGTCTTTTTTTTTTCCCCATCTCATCTTTAGATCCACATGTTCTTTACAACTGGCTAGAGCTGCAGCTCAAGGGGAAAATGTCTGTCCAAGTATATCCATTGCCTCTAGGAAACGTAAGCCCACATTAAAGTCCTCTGCAGACCTGTTTCCTGAGCCTTAGGTATCAAACAAGGAACCTGGCATCATCACACAGTGCTCAGTTCCTGTACTAGGTACTGGCAGGGATCTGAGGCAAACACAGGATCCAAAGCTGTGGCATGAAGGGCCCAAATGAGCAAACACTGCAGTGCTAATGCAAAAGCCCTGTCTGTGGCAAGACCTAAAGGAAACAGATCCCATCAGGCCTAGCCCTCCAAAGCATTTGCAGCTGTTGTATCATAAAGTTAAGGTATAAATTTCGCATGAGTATTTACTGAACAATTTATCATGCACTGTGAGAGGAAACTCAATCAGAGAGAAAAGGGAAAAAAAAAACCCACTTCTTAAAATTTTCAATTTAGTATTGAAGATTAATTTTGGCTTTCATTCTTGGTATCTCCCACTGGGAGACGAGCTGGAAATAAAAAGGAGGAATGAGTTCTGTAGTTTCACCTCCATCGATCATTTTCAGAGATGATCCTCATAAAGCCAGCATGAATAATTCAGGTGTGGTTTACTGATGAGCCCAGAACCAAGGATGCAGGAGTGGCTGTATCCTTCTGAGGTCAATCTGGTTGTGTGTTACTTAAGCAGGCACTTTTACTGCAGTGGCAAGGGCCACCCAGGCTGACAGATTTGGAAAGACACTCAGTAACTCCAAACTTTAGAGCTTCTAAAGCCAGAGGGACAAGGCAGTCAGAGATGTGCATTAATTTCAGCCAAAGCTTATTCACTGTAAAAATCTGATAAAACCTTTTCAGATTTCCTGATGCCATTTTCAGTGGTTAAACTGATTTTCCCATATAGTTCTTAAAAATCCCCCAAACCCAAGTAAGGAACAACAAAGAAAATACACTGAGACAGGATATTTCAGCAAAACATCTCTCCAGATGAAGATCAATCCTGCTCTCCACTCTGCCTCTGAACTGCTGCACATACACAGAATCATAAAATACTTTGGGTTGGAAGGGACCTTTAAAGTTCATAGAGTTCAGTGATCTTGGTCAGTTCAGTTCAAGTCTGCCTTATCCACTCAGGCTGGGACCTTTTAACAGCATGAACAGCTTCTTGCTGTAAATGTATGCAGAGTCCAGAGGGGAAAATGACTTCTTATGACATTTGAGGGCTTCTTCTCATTTTGTTTATATAAAATTAAATAACTGACAATCTCTCATAATTCATCTTGTGGTATCACTTGTGGTACAGTTACACAAATCTAATACAGAGACACACACAGTCTTTTCTCTCTTTTTTTTTTTCCTTCAAACTCTTACAAATACAGCCCTGGATCATCATTCAAAATCATCAGGAGAGCCCAAATGGTAATTCCTGTTGTGGAGATCAAGTTACTACTTTAGGCCAGCAGCCATTAGCTGACCCAAGGGCCTACTCACAAGGACCAAGAATATTCTACAGCTAGAAAAGAAGGTCATTTTGTTAATCCCAGCACTAGGTTAGGATAATATCAAAGATGTGGCAACTTTCTATGCTGTGATTTTTGCATAGTACTTGCCTACACAGTGACTTGCAGCTAACATGACATTCCCCAATAATTAGCTTGTTTTAACACGATGATTGTTAGCTATTACATGCTTTGAATATGAAATCCCTACAGATTTTAAAAACCCACAGAAAACAAAGATGCAATAGTAGAGTTATCTGGTTATTTTAGGTATTAATATTTGGTGTCTACCAAATTGGAATTAGCCTACCTATCAAACCGAGCACTCACAGATCTGTTAAATGCATGGTTTTAAAAAAACAACACAAACACACATGGTGAGAGGCATAAACCTCACAAACAGTATTGCCATTTTCTCTAATAAAATATGCTTTTGAAATTAGAGGGTGTCTCAGAAGAATTCAGAAGAACAGAGAGCTCTGCACCCTCTCTGGGGGTTGGACCAGATGTTCTCCAGAGGTCCCTTCCAACCCCAACCACTCTGTGATTCTGTGAAAACCTTTTCCCCAGACAAGAGCAGAGCCAGTAACCTCAGCCCAGCCTGCCGGAGCTGAAGGGTGGGTGACACTTCAGGGACCATGGAAAGCCACCTGTCCTGCTGCCTCTGCCCCCTGGGGAATGTTCTCAGTGCTGTATCTGATGCTTGTATTGAGCCAGGAGCTGGGGGAGGTACCAACATGTCACTTAGTGTCACCACACTCCATTTCCAAGACAGTTCCTTTAGGGACACGTTTCTGACCATTAACTATTAATGGGCCTTTCTCACACTATTGTAGGGCAAAGTGACAAGATCATCCACCCTAGGATTAAATAAATTCACAACAAACCCATACTGTGAGGAGACCATCCACAAAACGGGTCACAAGATGATGATGTTGGGAAGGAAACAGATCACCAAGCCTTCCTTTAGCTCACATCCTGCTCCCACAGGCGTGACGCCATTGTCCCACAGGAACATTCCTACTGATGTGCACACACAGGATGAGAATAAATAAAAGAATATAATAAAATTATGTTTGGTACCTGCAAGGTGGACACAGGAAAACTAGAGGGTAGTGGGCTCTGAGGGCCTGCTCCAGTGATGTGCAAAATGCCCCAGACCACTGACCAGAAGTCAGTGGGAATTCAGGGATTTCTAGTGCTGAGTCTGCACTGAGAAAGTGCCATCACCTTACAGGGGAATCCTTCATTCTGCTAGCTGGTGTGTATGGCACATGTACAGAACATGTATCACATGTGTACAGAAAAGGCAATCACACCTCGAGCTACTCGCCTGCAACTCTGAGGCCATGTTCCACAGCTTCTGCCTTGCAAAGTCTGACCACCCAAACAAAGCCATCATTTCATCGCAGGATCATTTTAAACAATAATGCTGGAGAATAATTTTAGCCTTACTTTGTAACAGTCACCACTGCTGAGTCACCGGATCTCTCTCTTCTTTTTCCTTTAAAACTGGAGATGGCTCAATGAAAAGTACAACTCCAGCTTCTTTAATCACAGCAATTTAAAATAATTTTATAGAAGAAATCTACGAACTGGGATGAGGTTAATTTCCTTGGTATCTTCATTTTCTATCCTGCTATCTTTCTGGTGCATTAAAACACTAATGAAAAACAATGCTGTAGGACAGAGAGAGGGCCATTTTTAAAAAATGTTTTTTGTGAAAGAACACAAACAACCAAAGCTGGGGAGGTTTAAGCAGAAATTACGTTTTGCATTCACAGTAATATTCCACAAAATCATCTGCAGCTCCTTCCTCAGCAGAGGCTTTCTGCTCAACCCAAGAGCAGGATAACATCACGTGTTCATTTTATGGCCTGAGCTATGAAGCAGCAGAGAAGCATCCTTTGCAATTCTCACTTAAGAATAAAGCTTTTATCAAATAAATCCCATTCCACCGAAACGACAATTGCACAAGAGCTCACACGGACACGGATGTGTGGAGAAAGCAGGGCAGGAGCTCCTCTCCAGAGGAAGATTTTAACATTATTTCAGCATAAATATTCCCACAGAAAACACAGCACCCCAGAAAAATAACCACGGTTACAACAAAGGTGGTACTTGCCAGCCCACAAGGTTGTGTCGTGAGAGGCACAAGGTTGAATTTCGGAACACAAGGAGGAAGGTGATCCTGCAGCCAGAGTCATTCCCCTGCCCTGACCAGTTCTGTGCCTCTCCTCACCCCGAGCCCAAAGGCTGTCAAATCCTCTGGTGCCCCAGAGCACCTCAGACAGCTCAGCTGAAGTGCCAGTGATTGACAGCAGTGTAAATTTGGTGTGAAGGGGTGAATATGGTCACACACTGCTGCTACCGAGTCACTTCTCTGCTCTTCCAGTAATCAGGCTTCCAGCCTGAAGTCCTGGCATAACTCAGTGTCTGAGCTGAGAGACAAGAATATGGATTTTCTTTTTTTACATAGGTGAGATAACAGAAATAAAATGCTATGGCTTCCCCTTTCACATCTTTATGCAGGACTTCAGCAAGGGAAAATAATACCTTGTGCGTTATCCAAGCCACACAGATCAGTTTGGAAATGTGTCTTCTATAATAGATGGCAAAAAGAAACTTATGAATACCTTAAACATTAATCACTTGCTATAAAAAGGCCAGTTTTTCCTCACAGGATGGCTATATTTAGAGAACAGGAACAGAACTGCAGAGGATGAGAACTAAAAGGGCATAATCATCTTAAAAATAATGGTGAATTTTGGTTTTTAGCCTATTGTCCTATAAGCAATCTTCCTACCATAACTGATATGGGAAGAAGGAATTATTTTTTCCTGCTTTTTCTCCTTGTTTATTCAGCAATTTTGAGCACATTTTGTGCAGAAGCCAAATTCCCACTCCCCCAACAAAAGCCATTTCCTGCTTTCACACAGCAACGAGAGAGAAATGTCTCAAGCTGTGGGAAACCACATCTGAAGGAAAAAAGACTGCGGGATATAACATGGCACGCTTACAGCAGCACTTCAATCTACTTAAATCATTTTTCTAACTGATTAGCAAGAAGTTCCCCATATTGCTTTAAATCATGTTAAATTTTTCCTTTTTATTGCCTTTCCTGAGATCTAGCAAGGTATATATTTCAACACCACTGATATAAATGAATAATAAAAACAATCCCCCATCCTTTCTGGCCAGCCTGCTTTCTCTTTTACTGGCTTCAGTCTTTATAATGAGAATATCTACGCCACAGAAACAGGACTCACAATTGAAATTGTTTTTTAAATCCCTATGCTCTTCTCAGGCAGATGCTTTATTCTCAGAGGTACACCAGGAAAAAGCCATTTAATTAAAGGCACTCATCTTCAGACATCACAACTGCAAATATACTAACATGTCCCTAAGTCACCAGAGGCTGCTGAATATTCAACCACATAAATCTCTTAAGAAACAGTAAAAGAGGCAGGTTACCCCAATATCAAAGGTGGAAAACACTTAAATCAAATATAACCAGTTAATACATAATAATCCCTGCCAGTGATGCACTTTGCTCACCCTAGTGGGTGAGGGGTTGGTGTTCAAATCAGTGGTTGATGTTCAAATATTTAATACCCCTGGCAGGTATCTTTCCTCTTCTTTTATTCCCAAGGTCTAAAATTTTAATCCAGGAAACATCATCGTGTGAACTGTCCCCTCATGAAGCATCCTGTGCTCCTGCTACACAGCATCATCAATGAGAAACCAATCAATAATTCATTGGGAGCCAGAGCCACAGGTTTGGAATTGCTTTGTTTACTGGAACTACCTTTTAAATGCAACAAGGCTTTGCAGAGCCACATCTCAGCTCTGCCGCGCAGCTCAAAAGCAGGATCTGGGGACACGACAGCGGCTGGGAGGTGCGAGGATGAATGTGTGACACCCGCCATCCCCGGGGACCGGCTCATCCTGGGAGCACGGAGATTGCTGAAACACTGAGCTGTGGAAATAGGGCTGTGCTCCTGGAATGCCTATGGATGGCCCTTCCTTTCGGAAAGGAGACAAGGATTACACGATTACACGGGGGTGGAGAAGAGAGGCGAGGAGAACCTTCACTAAAAAGGAAAGCGAGGAGAAGAGACCCTCTACCTTCAACCTGCTCCAGATTCAGCTTTTTTGGCCCCTGCACAGCTTCCCTAAAGAACTTTGCCAGATCCTCTCTAACCCTTACTCCTCAACACGTAAAGCAGCTGCACGGACAGAAACACGGCCAGCGAGCAATAGGAGCAAAGAACAAAAAAAATACATCTCAATCTCTTAACAACAACAACAACAAAATCTCTGCTGGACCTCTACTTGTTCCACCTCCTGCCTCGGGTGGGTGTGATCCCTCTGCTGCTGCTCCAGCTCTGCAGCTCTGGGAGGTTTCCCACTGACTTCTTTTACCTCTCCCATGGGCACACTTGGTGCTGCTCCAGCTCTCAGGGAAACCACCCTTCCCTTCCCGTAGGTGCTGCGGGAACGCCTGGCTCAGGAAGCGCCGACTCAGCACTACGGTGTGATGGAAAAAGCAAATCCCTGCTCTCCAGCAGCATTCCAGCAGCTGGCACCCAGCTGGCACCCACAGCTCTACCAAGTGAGGAGCAAGGTGCTGAACTTTCCCTTCCCAAGCTCCCGCTTTCATCCTGCACTTGGGAACTTAAACAAAGGGATTCGTATCCCTTGCTCATCCTTCCCCTCCTTTAGCAACCCAACCCTTTTCCCGGCACAATGCTGGACTCATTTCTAAGGAGAGCAATGGGCTGTTATTAACAAGACCAATAAATACAGGTTTTTCTGCTGAAGGAAATCAAAGCTCTAAAGGAGCAGGAGCTTACGTGATTGTAACTGTACCCTGTGTCAGATACAACCTGGTTTACATTAAGCCTTAGAAACAAGCTGCTTTTGTTTAGGAAAACCATATCATGTAAATTTGGACATAATTCTAAGGATTCCGATTAATCAAAATCAAATAAGCTTAAAATGGAAAGACACAGATTTTCTCAAAGTTTACATATTTGCCCCAACAGGACCAACAGCCCTGGTTCTTCCTCTCAAAGAGGTTTCCCAAGCATCCATTCATCCCCTGAATCACTCCTTGCAGCAGAGGGAGAGGAGCTGTAGCAAACAATACTGCAGGGAAGCAATAAACAAAACCAGAGCTCTACAGTTCCCCCGAGGTCTGTCTCAGATGTATCCACGGTTGCTTCAACTAAAATTCAGTTCACACGCAAACTCCACTTTGGTTTCCAGAGCCAAGGAGGGATCTCACTATCTTGTCTAGTATCACCATCAATGAAGGCTCTCAGGCCAAAACCTGCCTTACAAGAAATTTAAACTGTGGCGGAAAAAGGAAACTAATTCAATTTTTTTCCCATTAAGCTGGTTCTAATGGGAATACAAAACATAATATCCACAGCCTGCTACTAAAGTCAGATGGTTGCTTCAGAGCATTTAAGGATCTGAAGAGAAATGACACTTTTTTTTCCCCTTAGCTTTTCCATAGTAAAAATATATATTTGCTTGTTTACTTCTTACAGCAAACCCGCCCACCTTCTCCAAGAGAATGCAAACTGTGTTGGATTTCTAGCTGTAATTACAACTCTGCCTTTTGCCACTCAAAAGCCTGTTTGCCTGGACTACATAAGAAGCTTGGTACATAGCTAAATCCTTACAAAGCATCGGAGATGGTTAAGGAAATGATATCCAGGACAAAAGCAAATATAAAAATTATAGGTGTATGGTCTTAAAACAAAGGAAACGTGCTTGTAACAGAGAGAACTGCTTTTCTGGGTGCTATAATCATGTTAGGGAAACGTTAAAAGCACCCAGACTATTACCTCTTGAAACACACAGGGCTGAAGAGCATCTTTGATTTCAATCTAACAATCAGTTCCTCTGACTGCTGGGTCAAGGAAAGCAAAAAGCAAAAAAAGCAAACGCAGCCAGGGAAACAGCTCTGCTGGTAAATGACAGCCACAATGCATGTGCAGGAAATGCCTTTTCATTCATGTTTTTACCACCTCCCATCAGTTTGTATTTTCCAATTTGCCTGCATGTCATAATACATAATAGATGACAGCAGCTCCATTACACATGGCACAGGGCACCCCACTCCGTATGGAGAGCTCTAGAGCACACATGGGTTTGCCAGACGTGTGCTGTGCCTTGTTAATAGAAGGGTGAGGGAGGCTGGGGTCTTTTCATTTTGTTTTCAAGTCTAAACGTGACCTGCCTACTTCCAGTGACAGAAGAAGTGGTTGATGTAACCACCTCTCATATCAAAGGGAGCGCTGTCATTGACTTCAGAGATGAGATCCTTTGGGCTCAAATACGAGAGGCTGGAATGAAAGACAGGGAAGCTTGACAGAAGAATCTCCTCGTTACTCCTGGTACATCTTAAGTAAAACATCCCCGTGGCTTCCAGCAATTCACCCTATTTAGCAGACAAAGCTAGCAGGTAGAGCATCCTCTAATTACTGCTGGGGATGCTCACTGAAGGCTGTCAGTAAGAGAAAGAAGGAAACAAATTTATGTTTCTACATAATAAGCTGACAATAGGCAAAAATATCTGTCAAAGGATTAACTCAGAAGAAATATCAATTCAGTAATAGCAGCTTCTCCTCCTCCCAAGACCCAAATTCTTTCAGTATTTTCTAATTATACATATCCCACTCTTCCATGCATATGTATTTATTTGGATAATTTTCCTCTGTCTGAGCATATTAAACTGTGCAAATATTTCACCAGACTAATTTCGTTCAAACTTTTAAGAGCCACACAATGGATTCTTCCAGGTTTAAAAGATAGAAAAATAAAAAAATGTGGTGGCAAGCAAGGGCTGTGTTTTTACCCAGATGGAGAGATAACTTCTATAAATACATGTGTATTTATACACCCTTACACACAGAAAACTGCTCACATCTCCTGTGCAGAAGGCTAAGACTATCTAGTTAAAATTTTTCTGAGTCTCTCCAGTAACCAACAAACAAAAGAAAAGATCATGCAGCAGAAGAAACATTGAAAAACAACCCACCGGGACGCCAACATCTTGGCCTGCTACCAATGATCAGTGACATTCAATTTCTTTCTTGGAGCCTGTTCCAGCTCCCACTGAAGTCAGTGAGCATTTCACTATCAACTTCAGTGGGTGCTGGCTCAGGCTTCAGTCATTTTCCTCTTGGATTGGCAAGGGATGCAAATATTAGAGACACAGCACATAGAGCTCCTGATGGGAGGAAATAACACATCAGCAGCCCTTTGGCTGAGCAAGAAATGGGCTCTGAATGTAAATCCTGCCCAGTTGCTGCAAGGACAGCAACCACAATGCCCCACAAAAGAAAGGTGTGGTTCGAACTCAGGAGAAAGGAACCCTTCCCATTGGAGAAAAAACATGATTCAGAGATGACAACTGCCTAAGAGCTCCCAACATTTAAAACCCTAGCAACGTTTCCAGTTTGCTAATACTTAAAAAACATTACCAAGAGACAGCAAGATATTGTTATTACAAATTAAAAGCACTAAAGATAAAGGTGGCAGCACTTGGCAAGCTGATTTCTGCTCACACCCTCAGCAGGGCAGCACTGGCATCTCAGACAGCGCACGCAAGGACACTGCCAGCAGATTTGGGTGTGCACCCAACAAATCCGTGCACACTGAACATCATCTCACTGTCGCTGGGTTTTATTTCAGCAGAGCCCACTCCTATTATCTGATGGAAACGTGCCCCCGATTGAGCTCAATCTGTGACCACCAGGGCGCCTGCTGCGATTTGCAAAGCACATGACAGCGCTCATAACGTCAACAGCGAGGTCTGAACCACCCCACTTTCATCTGCAGTTAACTTTTATTGTCAGGGGCTTCCCTTGGGCTTTCCCTTCTTTATCATTCCAAATTGACTTCTCTTTTTTCTTTAAATAAGAGGGCAATTGTCTGCTGCCACTGAGTGCTAACAATCCACAATGAGCAACAGAATACCCCGGGCTGTCAGTACCAATAGTGGGTGTATTACAAATACTTTTATCCTGGCTGAAACAAATTTACATTAAAATCAGGAATTTGGCATACACATGCAAAAAAGGGCATATTTAATCATAGACACACTCTAAAATCTTAACCTAGACCCCTTTTCAGCATGGATTCTAACACCAGTTTATTTCTACAGCTTTCCCTAGTGTTAATGAGTAAGTCCATCGTAGGATACTTTGGAGGAACTCAGAAAGCAGCAGCTATTTAAGGAATTTGTTTGCCTCCGTGCTTTTTTGCCACTATCTTACCTCAGTAATGATTCCCGATTGACACCCCTCACACTCTAATGAACTCAGGGCAGCCAAATCCAACCCTGCTCTCCCTTTGTGGAGCAGCTCTCCTTAAGGGCAATCAGCCTCTGCTGATGGCAGAAATGATGACTTCAGGGATGCTCTAACTGCGTGGGCAGCTGCCCAACTTGCCTGGGATGTGGCCAGATGTTTCTGCCTCTGAGCCATCACTGCCATTAAGGAATTTGCTTACGTGTGCAAAGCAAGACAAATGCAACCTCATTTAAAAAGCACTGGTAAAAGTTACAGTGATAAAGGTATAAAGTCAAAACCTCAGACCAGAACTGATGACCATTACATCCTATGAGGGTGTTCTTGTTTCATAAAACAGGCCTGTGTTTTCTCAAGGATAAAGAGACACCTCCATTCTTATCTCATTTTCAAGAGTATTTAGTTGAAGAAAGCAGCCCAATCTCTTGGGGATTTATTTAATACAAGATTAGTAATACCTTCCACAAACTATTCCCAAGGACGTCAACAGTTACTGAATGATGCCTGTGCTAAAACTGTATCTGTTGATTATGTCAGGCCTCAAAAGATCATCTTGAAACCCCACAGGAATGACTTAATGCAAAAGATGAGTATGTTTATATATAAAAGGAGTCATTGAGAGAAATGACAATATAATTTACTCAAGTGCCCCCAAAATGTATAAATATATACATATACACCTTGATCAATATGTTCATCCAACAGAATGCATTCTTAAAAGGCTGTGAAAACTGTAAATAAAAAACCCTGAACCTTGTTTTAGCAACATGGCTTTTATTGCCCAGTCCTTGGATCATTGTTAAAAATCAACACCAGTTTGTGCAGATGAAAATGCAACTTACAGTGCTTTAAAGACAATGAAGCATCCGCTTATTCCACCACAGAATTAAAACAGATGCTTTTTATAGGAATGTCAGATGGAACTATAGAGAAAAAAAAATATTAATTGCTGAATCTACACATCAAAAGAACAAAGGATGCAGAAATGCTGTTAGGCCTGTACCTTACAAATACAACAAGACACTCTCAAGCAAAGCTATCTGCTGATATACTGGAATATGACAATAGGGAGCATACACCTACTTGTAAGGCCTATTATAGAGGCAAAACTATCAGTTACCACTCTACCATTCCCCAATGGCTCTGAAGCACTTATCTCAAACACACAAATGATGCCTCAACCATAATCAGAGCGACCTTAACAAGCACACATTACATTAAAAACAAAATAAATTTAAGAGACCTAGATGAGGTTAGTTTGTAGACTAGCCCTAGTGGATAAATACCTAAAACGTACTAAGATACATATTCAGTAATGAACGCAGTAGTCAGACATGTTAAGATAAATGTGATTTATATAACTGTAATGACAAAAGGAGACAAGGCAATTCTTCTAAAATCCATTCAGAGGTAAGGTCCACGCTCCAGCATTCCAGCTTAGTAATCTGGGGTGGAGGGTTAAGGAGAAAAGACTGTTGGCTAAGTAAACTGATAAATCCTCTACCAATAGACTACAAAATCCTATTTACAAATGGGAAATGATGCTGCTATTTCTGCACACACATACACATCCGTGTACTTTCATATATGATTTATCCACCCAAAAAAGTGCTAACTCGCTCTGAACAAGCACGAATTGTCTTGCTTTTTCCTCCCTCCCCCAGCGAATCTTTCTGAGTTGGCCTTCGGTGAGGAGAGATCTAAGGACACCTTGCTTATGCTTCATCAGAGGATATAATACCATGACAGGGATGGATGCTGACAAGGGTGATGGTGACCTGAAAAACAGTATCTGTGCAGAGAAAAGCAAAAAGAAGCCCTGAAAAAAGCACAGCGAAACGGGAGCTCCACGCCGTGCATTTTAAATCGAAAACGCAGAGGTGGTGGGTTTGGGAACGGGGGAAGGGGCTGGGTTTTTGTTCGCCGGGAACGGTCATTGTGTCTGATTGATCATGCACCCGAAACACGAAAAGACAAAACATATGGCTCCCGGGCACTGCTGCACACACACCGACCGAGGTGCCCCGGCTCTGGGCAGCGGCACAAAACCTCACCCACACCCAGCCAGACCCCAGCTCTGCCCCTGCACCGCCCGCAGCGAGCGCCGAACAAAGGCCTCAGGCACTCCGGCCAGCCCCGAACGCAGCGCTCAGGCTCAGGGCAGCGCAGGGCAACGGGGACAGCGAAGGGACCCGCACTTACATGGCCTCAGACGGCTCCCGGACCAGGCCACCTGTCTGTGCCTGCTGCAGGGACTGCGAGCCTCCCATCCTCAGCGTGCCCTGGGCTCGGAGCTAGGCGAGAGCAGGGCCGGCTTCCTCCGGAATCCCACCGGCGAGGAGCCCCGGCAGCTCTGGCTCTGTGGAGGCTGCAGTGCTGCACTGCAGATGGAAACAGCTGCTCGCATCAGTGGCAGCACAAGCAGGAACACTTCGGCAGCTTCTCTTCTCTGAACTGTTGCCAGTTTTGGTGGTGGGTTGTTGTTTGGTTTTGTGGTTTTCTTTTTTTTTTTTTTTTCCCCGTCCAGATGAACGGTATTTATAAAATAAAACAAAATCCCGGCCACTGTGACAGGGTAATCATCTGCTAAACATCAGTGGTCCAAACAGCTCCGGTGCAGGCGCCTGGAACGCGGGACTATTGGCTATGGAAACTGGCTTAAAAAAAAAAAATTAAAAAAAAAAAAAAAAATTGGCTTCTAGGCNAAAAAAAAAAAAAAAAAAGAAGACGACGAAGAAAAGCAGACCCTCCCTTTAAGCACACATTGTCAGCTACTGTGGCTCTCTAAGGATCGACAGGCAGGACCATTATATTGTGTTGACTCAGCCGATTTGAAATGCAAATGCACGTGTGCACTGGGTGCCGCGCATACACTTCCCCCTCAGAACTGACAAGTTGTGCACATCGGGACGCTGGCACAGAGGATTAATAAGCAGAACGGCTGCTTTCTTTTCGTTTTCACAAAACGAGCTCATCCCCTCTTGCGAAAAAAAGAATGGAATCTTCCGTGAGGAACGTAGGGAGAGTATCATGAGCAGCCAAGGTAAACAAGCCAATGTGGGAGCCGAGCAGCAGCTCTATCCAGCACTGGGGCACTTTAACCATTCTGCTCCTGCCTGCACACACCCCCTTGCTGGACAGAGAGCTGGGGATGCTTAATATCGATGGGGAGGATCTCTGAGCCCACAAACTACAGCATTCCTAACCCTACAAATCAGCTTTCGCCACTGTGGAGGTAGCAGGGCACTGGGAATTCTAAGGTGCCGAAGAGGATGGGCACCATCGCTCTCCACATCCCTGTCGTTGGCAAATAACAGTCGATTCACACACAAGCCGTGTTTCACATCATTAAAGGAGCAAAAAAAAAAACCAAAACAACCCCCCATCAGTTGCACTGCTGCCTGTACCAGGAATGAAACTCTAGGGATACAAATGGCTTGAAGCTATGTAACAATTCTGGATACATGACAGGGCGGAGGGGTCAAAAGGATCAGATAAATTTAACGAAAATATTAAAACGTACTGACCTCCAAGCACCTATCACAGCACAGCTTTTATGCTCTAGTGGAGGCCTCATTAGGCTCACACTTTCAATAGTTTTGGGGTTTTTTTTTTCTCCACTTGCATAAACAGAAATCCAGTTGGGTTTGCTTGCTTTACAGGAATGACTGCTGACTACATATGCAAGGTTCTGACTCCAGGTGCACCCACAATAAACTGTTCTTGAGATAAGAGGAAACAAGGATGTTTAGAGAAGATGAACTTTTCATTTCCAGGGGCTGCTAAAATTAAATTCTATTTTATGAACAGTATCAAAATAAATGACATTTTTCTCTACTTTTTTTTTAAACTATGGGGGAAAGCCTGTGAGCCAGCACTTTGTTCAGCCACAAACTTCCAAGCAAGATATAATTTTGGGGTTGTTTTGCTTCTGATAAAAGCCAAACCCTCATTTCTAGCGTCTCATTGCTCAAGACTCGTCCCAACTCCACCAGAGAAGCAGCAGCACCGCCTCACTCAGGGACTGAGCTCCAGAATTTCTGGAGCAGGGTTGGGTGCCTGAGCCACAACTGACCCCCAAACTCTGCAGCAGTGCCCAGCTCTGGTTTTCCCTTGCTAAGGTGGTGGCAGCTCACCATGCCCTCTGTATTTGCCATTCACAAGTAAAGGACACAGAGAAAGTGAAGAAAGTGCATTAAACAGTCCTGTATACTCTTTGGCAGTAGATTTGAAATGGTTAATAACTCCAGGATTTCCATCCAGTATGGGAAATCGATGGTACCAGCCAACAGACTAAAATTACATGTCTGTATCCAGAGTCCCTGTTAGGCTGAGGTTACAGCTCAGCTTCACTTTGGTGTGTGGTAACTCTGCTGAGCTACAGAGGACTGGTCTTTGAACATCCTAACAGCTCCCTGCCGGATTTCATGTGTTACAGAGAAAAGGAAGACTTGGAGAAAAGAAAAACCCCTAGAAAGGCAAACCCCATGTTAAGTAAAGCCCTACCAGGTACCTGGAAGCCAAGAGGGAGAACACAGGCACTGTTTGTCCTGACAGGGAGGAAAACAGGGACACTGTCCTGACAGTGAGGAAAACAGGGATACTCCTAACAAGTGCAAAGAATACACTTAAAATGCCTGTGTCAACTGCTTCAAGTTTCACATGCACATTTATTAAATAAACAAAGGCCCAATAAAAGAAGGCTTGGATTGAATCCTATTCTGAGGCAGCATGGTCCTTTCAGGAGCTGCACAGTGGAGAAAGGTTGGTTTTTTTCCCACTCTCCAATGTTTCCATGCCACAAACATTCAAATTGCACTAGAAATGCAGGTCTTGGCAACCTGCAGGATGAAGGGCTTCAGCCTTTGGAGCCCAGCTGTGGCCCTGGCCACTCTGCACGTTCTGTCTGCGTTACAGGGGGCTCTGGGTTATGGTGAAGGGCATCACAGGCAAGGCACTGCCTCCTTCTTCCCTCCCTCTCACCCCAGTTCCTGTGCACAGCTCATAGCACACCTCAGAGATGCAGCAGAGGACAGCTCACTGCCTCTAAGCTGCTCCTGCTCATAAAGGGGATAGGATTTCACTCTTCCCTTTGAAAAATAACCATCCAAACAGCTCAGCTACAGCAACATCAACTCCTGATGGCCACGGTCTTTCAAAAAGAGGTGTGCTGTAACTGAGCCTTGGACTGGAAAGAGTCTGTTGCCTATGGGATGCAATAACAAATACTAAACTGATGTCTCTGGCCAACCTGTGCAAGAAGCCAAAGTGTAGATTTACTTCTGATTTGGCCATAAAAATCTGTTACACTACAAAGCTGCAGCCCATCCTGACTGGTAAGAAATACCTCAGAGGAGAGGGGAGCTCTCCCTCTCCTGCCTGGCCCCAGTTCATCCTTCAGGCCTGCCAAGAAGCATCAACTTAGTACTAAATTTAGTGCAGGCTTTTAAAAATACAAGAATTGTGTTGACACTCTGAGGACATTTTCTGGAACCTGAAAAACACATAGATGTATCTCAAAAAGAAAAAAAAAAAGATCCCACTGTAGCTTCAAAGGATTTAAGGATGCCCCAGGCACTTCAGGCTAGGGATTAAAAGCCATGTAACAACTTATTGTGATCCCACTGCTGAAAAGACTATTTAAGTATTCAGTACCATCCTTTAAAACTAATCATCTTCTCTTTCTGCCTCTTTCACCCATTTAAGCAAGAGCCACATTTTGGCCTCTACTAAATTAATGTTTTATTGAAACTGGATGTCCACTGATTAGTTGTTTAAAACACTGTACAAACCCCTAAATATTTGGTCTCATTCCATTTCATGTTTACATATAAATTCAGACTTGGGTCACTTGCACCCAATTTGAAATTTTTGGCTTCCATCAAAAAACAGTGCTGAGCAGGACCATGATAAGGTCTGAGATACTGAAATTTATGTTCTGTTTCTTTGCTCTTGGCTTCAGTGTCCATCGTGCCAGGCATTTACACAAGTTATAAACAGACCACACATACACGCACACAGGAACATCAAAGAGCCTGCTGGAAGAAAAGCCTCCCTCACACATCAACCCCCTTGGGAAGGAGTGGTGAATACTAAGCTGTACCTCCGAGCTGCAATGCATTACTGAGGTGCTGTGCAGAAACGAGCACCACACAAAAGAAAATGCAAAGACAGAGCAAAACCAAACATCCCAAGCAAAAGGGGATTTCTCTGGTATCTGAACACTGCTGCCACAGCTCTAAGGAACAGTGCACTGCCTACGAAAAAACCAAACAAAAGATGGGAAAATGTTTTTACAAACACATTATTGTTTAAACATAATTCTCCCCCTCAAAAATTTTTTATATATATATATATAATATATAAGATAGTATATATATAAAATATTATATATTTTAATATATTAAAAATATAATTTATATTTATATATAAATATATAAAAATATGTGATCTATAATCTATAAATATATCTATATATCTATAAATATATATCTATATTTAAAATATATGTATTTTTATATATATATCTATATATAGATATATATATGTATATTTAAATGATACTGCCTTTGGACCCCAAAGCCTTGGATGCAGCCTGGGAAGAAGTTTTCCCCCCAAAGCCTCCCTTATTTGTAGGCTGCCTGGTATTTTTGAAGGGTTCATGGCAAGGCTATCCACAATATCAGATTGCTAAGGAACAGCAACATCTTTCCTAAAGGACTAAAAGGACCAAACTGCTCGAAAAAACCGACTCTTTATGGACAGAGTGGCAAAGCAAACCAGTGCCCGGGGAGGCTGGCTGTGTTAGAGAGCACATTAGCACATAAAAGCACTGACATCTTTTGAAGTGCAGTGGTGACAGCCCTTTTAGGACACCCAAGGCTGGAGACTCCCGTGCTCTCAAAGCCCTGCAGGAGCACCAGCCCCCCTTGGCCTCTGCTGATCTGACTGTGCCTGCCAAGTCCTTCCAGAAATGCAGGTCTCCCGGGACCAGCGCTGATCCTTGTGTTCCAGGGAAGGTCAAGCAGGCTGTTTTCAGCCATGTGGGCACTCAGGTTTGGAGTTGATCTTTCTAAGGGTTCTACACTAGGCAGCTGACAGGCTTTTAAAGAATTCGAGCATTCTTCATGGTAGGCTGCACAAAAGTACATAGGTCTAGACATGTTGTGCACATTTCTGTACTCCCTTTGCTCACCATGCACTTTGTCAGTCCTAGGACACCTTTATTTCCTTTTGCTTTGTTTTTATTCTGCAAACCAGACTTTCTTGCTTCCTGTAGCCAGACTTTTGCTCCTCAGTCTCATCTCCCTCTCTAAAGAGAGCAAGAAAGGATGCATCTTGTAATTTCCACCTCCCTAGAGGAGAGTCACTTAAAGTTCCTCCTCAAGGAGCTGAAGCTGCTGCTGGAACACTACGAGGCATTTGCTACCCTTCCTTTGGTTCTTCACATTTTCTTGCTGACTCCAATCCTATGTCATGCCCAGAGATATGCCACAAGGAATCTTTGTGAGACCACATCCATTCATGGGTTATTTTTCCCAGCCAGGTCACTCCATGACCCAGCTCACCACCTGCACTGCTGTGGGACAGGGACAACATTTAACACTGGTGCTGTCATTATGTCCTTCAGAAAGTCACAGCTAAGCACAGAAACCCAACCAAACCCCCTTTCAATCTTTTGTCTCCAGAGGTGTGATTCCATTTTTTTTTTTTTTTTTTCTTCAGGGAATAGAAGAAAATTAACTCTATTCCAGCCAAAACCAGGACACCACAGTATTGTATGTGAGCAGACCATAATTTAAAATTAAAAACCTTCATTATTTTGTAAGATGATAACCCAGAGAGGGAACCTAAGTAAACTACCTCCTGGAGGGCCAAGCTGTGACCTCTTGCTGCTATCAGGTAGCAAGAGCAGTGAAAGAAAAGCAAATTTCCTTCTCTCCCTTAATTTTATGAGCACCTTTGTGCTACAGATAAAAGAACAAGTATGAAAAGTTAGCTGAAACATGCGACAAATGTATCCCATTTTGGTTTACTGGCAAAAACCAATGAGAGGTTAACACAAATTGTAACATCTATGCTTCAGTAGTGCCTAATAAATAGACACGTACTGCAGTTTATGGCCATGGTATAATTAAGATATTATTATAGTCTATAATTAGCCATTTAAAGACACATTCATTGCCATCCTTCTAAAATCCAGCTATCCTTAACTTACTTCCATTCCAGTACAGCTAAATGAGAAATTCAGCCCTACGTGGAGAGGGACAGACCTTCAGATCGAAGCCATGGGTTTGTTGGTTTGGTGGGTTTTTTGTTAGCTGTAGGTTTTGGGTTAGTTTTTTCTCAGCATTTATCTTTTAATGGTCTAAGAGTGGGGCACTGATTCACAAATGGAGAGCGTAAATGAAATCTGAGCAGTAAAATAATTACAGAGTGTTAAAGCAGTGGGATATTTTTCAATGTAGTTTTCAAGGAAAACAGGAGCAATTTGTTCAATTGCCTCTGCACGTCACTTGGCACAACACAGCCCTATCTGTGTCACCATGGCACAAAATTATACACCACCAAATAACACAAGGAGAGCCTAGGTGTAAGGCTTCACAGATTTAACTTGTTCTTACAGATCAAATACTTTGATAGACACATTGTCTGCTCCACCACTTATCTAGATTAACACAGTGTGAGTGCTTTATTTGCATTGATACACTCTCCATGAAAACACACAATGTCTCAGAGTTTTAAGCTTGAGCACACTGACACAATTCCCACCTGCTAATTTCGAGAAAATAGGAGTGACCAGTGATGATGCAGCCAGGATGGACACTGCAGCTGACAAGAAACAAACATCAAATAAAAGTAAAAATAAAAATAATATATTTAATTGTGCAAATAATTGTGCTCCCTCCCCACTGATCACTGCTTGGTTGCTAAGGTCACTGCTTAATCTAAATTGCAAGTGAGATTAATGGCATTAAGAGTTATGAATAACCAAGATGCCTGCTTAGTTATTGAAATTTCCAGCATGGGAAACCCAGAGGAGAGATAACAAAAGGGGCCCTGCACGGTGCTGCTCGGGATGCCGGGGGGGCTCCGGCCTTTCAGAGGCCGGCAGTGAATTACGATCAGCAACGTGAGAACTGAACACCCCACACGATTCCACGTTCAAAAGCCTCCTATGAAATTAAGGAGCCACACAAAGAGATTGGGTTTCCGAGAGCTGAGCACACCCCCGAGTGTGGGTGCTTCCCTCCTTCCTTCCCCTGGCTGTGCGGGATCTCCCGCAGGAGCAGGGGCTCTGCCCCACGCAGACCTACAGAGGAGACTCGAGTTAAGGGTCAGGGCAGCCAAACCCCCGTGCAGAGCTCACACCTCACATCCTGCAGCCTCTGGCCTCTCCTCTGCTCCTTTGCTTTCCCCTCCTGCCAAGGCACAGACGCTTCTGTTTCAGATTCTGGGCTCTATCACGCTACTACTGTAAGAACCAGGCCTGAATTCCTTGGATCACAAACAAAACTTTAAACTCCTTTTTACCAAATTTCTGGCCTGGGACCACAAGCATCACCACGCCAAAGGAGGGAGTTTGTTTTGCTGCTGAATATACCTCTGCAGACTGTGTCCACAAGCCAAATGCCCAGGTTCTGCTGACACTTCCAAACACCAGAATTGCAGAAACACCACCACAGATGACAGGAGCTCATCCTGTTTCCATGCTTCTTTCTAAGCCTCTAAACATCCCGAGGTGTAAGATCCCTGCGGCAGCTGGAGCCAGGCTTGTTAGGAAAGGAGCTGCCTAATGCCAGGAGGGGTCTGACATTTTTAAGGGCTTTCATGCACCTGCCCTCGGCTGACAAGATCACTGCTGATAAAGCTCTCCAGGGGCACCTTGTTGCAGGAGATTTCAGCAAGCAGAATCCAAAGGCCTCTCGGCCTCTGAGCCTAAGCAAAGAATTAGGTTGTGAAAATGCAGGATGAAGAAACCAGACAAGAACAGTATTCCCCCCCCCGGTGCAACGCTTTGCTGTGGCTGCTCAGGATGGGTGGTCAAATGACTGCCTTAAAGAAGCCAGCTTACAGCTTCAATTTGATTTCATGAGAGTTAACACAGAATTGGTCTGAAGTATGCCTAGTAGGTTTCAATGGTTTCTTTAAGCTTTCGTTTTTAGAAGATTTAGCATTAGGGGTAGGGTGCCCCAAAAGTACAGGCCATATTCAAGCCTAACAGCGATTATTGAGAAATAAAAAATACACCTGACTCAACAATTTTAGCCCATGTGTTACCTGCTCTAGGACAAGAGGTGATTCCCTACAAGTCCTCCACCCCCCTGGCAGTGTCAGGAGCTGTCACTGTGTGCCACAGTGCCAAGGAACAGCACCCCAAGCCAGCTGTGTAATCTCTGAATCTGTACTGCCGTGCTTTCGTAGGATGCAGAATGATCAATGCTGTTCTAAAACTCCTTGTGGATGAATTAATTAGCGTAACGACACACTCATTTTCATGCTGCTGAACCTGTTCTAGCAGCAAGGAAATTACCATAAATCGCCTGAGGGAACCTGTAAAATACACAGGAATAACAGGCAAACAGAGGGCTACCATCACCCTTTTGTCCACCGCCTCAGACTGAGAGCAGCTTTACCAGACACACAAATAATTGCTCTCTTTGAGCAAACTTGCAGGCAGAACACCCCAGAGAGCCCAAATTCCCAGCCAGCATATGGTTAGAAAACAGGTGACATTTCCCACTTGTGTCAAGCACCCACTAATGCTCTGCCTTTTAAAGATGAAGCTACTGGCAGCTATTTGTTGAATTGCTGCTGGCTGGCTGGCTGATGGAAGCTGTTTCTGCCAGCACACACCATGGGGGTCTCTGGGCACCCTGCCCATCAAACACTCAGGACTGTCCCCCCAAATCACGGGGTCACCCAGATAACCCCACCACACCAGCCCCACACCCAGCTACAAGAAAATGCACTTAATCCACAACGTTTTGGGCTTGAAACACAGCAGACATCCCAGAATTTGATGCTATTACTCGGTAATAAACTGAAGACATCTACACAAAGCATCCTCCTGCCTAGGGCTGAGCAGTTTTAAACACACCACTCAGGAGACAATCCCCTTTAAAAACCTGGAATGGTGGAAATGGATGAAGACCAGCACTGTGGTTCATTCCTGTCCATTTTTTACAGGCTGGCTGGTTATGTGGAAGGTATCTACTTTTTATGCTGTTTTTCAGGAGATGGTAAATTATTTTCATGGTATCAGCCACAAAGCCTCAACAAAAAATCCTTGGGTTTAGTTTATAAGATCTAAACAACTTCGTGTCAATGCCTTCATTCTGTTGCTATCCTAAAAAAAGCATCACTTCACTTGTGCACCACAGTCCAGACACACACACACTACTACTATCCAGTTCACATGACAAACATACAAAACAACACCCTCCTTTCCCCCCCAAAAAATCCCCAAACCCAAAAAACCTGCAAACTCCCACATTTTGGAAAGAAAGAGGCATTTGTATCCCTCACTTGTACTTCTCATCTCTTCCTTGCTCAGTGCACTTGTAAACTTAAACGTTGTAACACATTCCTTTCAAAAGGGTTAAATTCACTCAAGGGAAAAAACCTTGAGTTTCTGAGTCCCATTTAATCCTTTCTTGGTTTTGAAAACATCATTAAAAGCAACTCAGTCTAGGATTATCTGTGTTGGTCAAAAATGAAGGCAATACACTGATTTTTATTTCCTTAGTTTTACACCAAGCCTCTCTGAAGGTGGGCAAAAGGAGAAAACTTGTTTTCAACACACGATCAAGCAAATAAAACCCAGAAGTCATAAAGCTTATCCTGTTTTTCTGCCTGACACCACTTATTCAGCTGTGCTTCCTCCCAGGAAGCATTATGAAACATTTTGGAAACCAACAACACAGAAAGTAGAGCTTTGTGTAAACACTGTTGTGACTTTCTGCTTTCAGAGAGATTTGCTGCTGTGCTTCCAATTGGTTCCAGGCTCATTTCAGGAAAATTAGGTAAGACAGAAATGTGTATTTAATTTCAGAGATTCAGAGATCAACAGACATTCCCCATCTATCCAAAGTCTCTCAAAATGATCTGACTCCAGTCTGCTTTAGCTTTTGAAAGAAAACTGACCCTGTATCTGACAGCAAGGAGGACCCAGCTCTCCATTCCCATCAGCCACACAGAATATCCCAGGTGCAGTTTTCAAAGCAGGTAATGAGGCCACAGGTGAGGATGTGCCCAAAACCAGCACTTGGTTTTTGTTCTCCAGAACAAATCATACCCATCTCTTCCTCGCAGGACAAAGGGATGGATCAGCTCCTCGGAGACTTTCCAGCTCTGTCCCTAGGGCTTGCGTACAGAATCAGCCACTCTGCAGCAGTATTTCAGCACTTCTCTCAAATTATGAAGTGTCTGTGACAAAGTTCATAATGTGACCATCATAATCACAGAGGAGATTGAAACGCCTCAAGGATCCATTTTGCAGAAAATCACGCAGTGGCCCAGCAGTTGCACAAGTTCAGCACCTTGCCAGGCACTTGCCATAAATGTGACAAAGTGAAACATAACCCAATTTGCAGGCTGTTATTTTCCATGGCTGATTTGACTTGATACACAGGAATCACGTAAAAATGCAAGGTAGTCTCGGAAGTGTTTACATGAGGGCTGATTACAACAGCAGAAAGCTGTTTGGACAGTAACATATTTGCTTTTCAAGAGGATGCAAGAATGATCTTTTGTCCCACAGACAACTCTAATTCTCACCTCTGTGTGCATCTTAATTTCCATTAAGATACAAACACACAAGTTCAGCTTTGGAGAAAGAAGCTGTGGGTGACAGCTGTGGATCACTATTCTCAAGGCATAATGAGGATGCTGGGAGTTCCCATTTGGGCTGCTGACCTCCTAGGCTGGATTTTGATTCTACATTAAGAAGTTTTACTAATAGAACATGTTGCCCAAAGAGGTTGTGGACTCCCCATCCCTGGAAGTGTCCAAGGCCAGGTTGGACAGGGCTTGGAGCAACCTGGGATAGTGGAATTTCTACCCCATGGCAGGGAGTAGAACTGGATGAGCTTTAATGTCCCTTCCAATCCAAATCATTCCATGATTCTACTTAATTACACCACTGTTGACCCCATCCAAGAGTTTCTTACACACACACATTTACACTACTGAACACACTACATCAATATCAAAACAAAACAGAAACTTCAGAGGCACAAGCCAATCTAAGTATGTGAGCACAGCAGCTCTGCTTGCCTGCCAAGCTCTAAAATTATTTCTCCTGTCTTTGAAGTTGAATTCTAGTGAAAAGGAAAAGAAAATCCTCATGTTTTAGTGGTTCTGATTCGGATTTGTAAAAAACAGTCATCTGTGACTACACTACAGCACTCCCAGAATGTGAAATTCAGGATATCCATAAAGTTCAAACAATTTTGGATGATTCTCTGGAAAGAGCCAACATCCTGGGGTGAGTATTTTCTAACTTAAAATCTCACCTGCCCATTTCTCTCCATTTTTAGAGGATGACCATGGTATCTACCCTTCAATTCCAAAAATCCTCTCCAGATGACAGAAATTGCATACTGGTACAAAACACTTCTGTTCTCCATCAATGGTACACAGGCTAAAACATGTGGGTCCAGAGCAGTGTCATGGAGGAAAACTACAAAGACTTGGCCTAACTGTGCTTCAGCAGCACATCCACCAAAGGTGACGATGCCATTTGTCTGATCAAAAGAATCAGAAGTTTAGAAGAAATTATTAATCAACATTTCCTAGATATTATAATTGAGTTTTTTTCAGCAGCGTTTGCTAATAGCTATTTGTGCACTGTTCCACAGCAGAACATGTCTATTGTGTACATTTTAATCCATAATTCAGAGTATCCTCCTGCTGACAGCAGCATCTTTTGACATTTCTGAACAGAGCTTTAGTGGCATAACTCTGTGTCCCGTGGTGTCTCCTGTCTTGTGTCCCACTTGTCACAACCTGCCAGTCTGTATTGGTGGGGTGGGGAACGCTGCTCTCCAGGGAGTGCCCATTTCATATTCTCAGCTGTGCTGTGACCTTTTCCATTAAAAGATGTCACAATAAGGGCAGGCCTTGATTGCTGAGCCACAGGAGCAGACTGGTTAATCACCCTCAGACGGGCGTCAGCTGAAGCTCTGACAGGAATATCCAAGCACACGTCTCGACTATATTTGAGATGGGATGGTTGGAACGACACGATCTGTCCTTCCAACCCAAATCATTCCACGAGCCTGTGGTTCAGTTTGGGGGTTTTCATAGAAAAAAATGTGCTGGGCCTCCTATCAAAACACTATGCAACAATCAGTGTAAATCTGAGGCAGTGAAACATTTCACTCTGAAATCAAGGTAACATTTACTCAGCATGAGCGAAACCAAGCTGAACAACTTCTTCCTTCACTACTGACAATGACAATGCAAATCAGGTGTGGGGTGGGGAAGTTGCTGGCAGCATCTGAAGGGCAATGAGCAGAACGTTCCTCTTAAATAGGACCTGATCTTGCAGAGTTTCACGCACAGAAAACAAAACAAAAAAGCAAACTTAAACTTCAAGAAAGGAAAATATCGGGAAAAAACCTAAAAAAATGTTAATTTAAAAACAGAAGGAAAGATCAGCTTAGCAGTAAGCAGTGTAGCCTAAGCTCCCTCTTCTGGTATTTTGGAGTAAATATACTGGATTAGCCAGGTCTTGATAAATCTAACATTTGGATTCCAAATCTAGCAGCCAAGTGTTCGTGTAACTTAGACAAAACACCTGCCAAACTTAGTCAGCCTCTTTCACACTAGTAACATTTTTAAGCAAAAGATGTAAAGACATGGAAAAGTCTTGTAACAATTGAAATCACACAATACCTCTTTTTTTCCCTTGCGAAACCTTCAGTTTCTTGAGCAGGCAGCTCTACACCATCTGCAGGGGCCACAGCCAAAGGTACATCCTCAGAAACGTGGTTATCAACTTCTTTGCAGCTATCAGGCTTGGAAGTGCTGCAAAACAATCATTAAAAATAAGCTGACAAATATCAGAAATGCCCATGAAGCTTTAATGAAGCCTCTTTATAGGACGAACTTTGGCAGGATCTACAAGGAGCTGTAAGGAGCACATCATCCCTCCCTGAACGCCCTCTCTCTCCCACGAATTACTTCTTCCTACAAACATTATTTCACTTAAGTTCTCAGCTGTCCACATAATCAGTAATACTGCAAACTCTTGACAGCTCTTACAGACCATAACATTAAGTGCCAGAGGAATTTAACCATATATGAAATCAGTATAGTAAATAAATCACTAATGACGGCTTTGCCGTTCTCACACAGCCCTTTCTCCTCAGTGTACAGCATAAGCATTTGATTAAGTGATTTGTGTTTTAGGAAAAGAATCCTAAAAACAGGGACTAAAACATTATCTTACTTTAAAAGCTCTCCCTAGGCTGTAAAGCTCAACACAGTAATCCCAGAACTCATTACATGGATGTTAAGTCCCTCTCCTCAGCAAAGCCCCACGCTCAGGAGCAGGGCAGCAACCACACAACTCCCCCTGCTCTCAACCACACTCATTAAACCACTGACAGAAAAGGAACTAAATAACCAATGACTTCATGTCTCAAAAGCAGGAGCAGTTTAAGGTCTTGTCACGCCATGCTGTCCCTTCTAGGGCACCTCAGACACACCAGAGGGACACAAATGTCCTGGGGTAGCAGCCACACACAAAGAGCCTCCCCTTCTGCTGGCTGCTGCTTCCAGAGATACGACACAAATGTTGATGGAAATGTTGATGGAAACAGGACATGGCTAAGAAGCTTTTTACAGGTTTCCTGAACTAAATATAAACAGCTATCTTAGCCATTCCTTTTAAATTTTTCTCTCCTCTTCCCCCAGTAATTACACTGGAATTGTAGGCAGCAGATTAAAATGTGTTACTGATTAAGAGTTAGTAAGGTCCAGGGACAGGCTGTTCCCTTCTTTGGTGCATGTATACAAACAGAGGAGAAGCCTAAACCGCAGCCCTAACTTTAGTCACAGTATGCAGGAGCACGAGAACGGCCGTTTCCCAAAGTGCTTGTCCACTCGCTTACTGAGATCCCCAAAGCTCTTTGTGAGTGCAGTTTACCTTGATTAGCTTATATCCACGAAGCTGCTTTGTCCCATATGGGATAACTGCCCAGCTACTTCTAAGAAATTACCTCTGCTTTCCTCGCTCCTTCCTTCCTTCCCTTCCTTCTGTTTGTCCAAACTGGCCTGACGCTGACACAGACACCCTAAATTTTCAGCCCCATCAAGTTAATGCAAATAAATAAATAATGATTTTTAAAGCAGGCTGCTTCCTTTTTCATGCAAAGGCCTTTGTCCTTGGCTAAAAATGTCTCTGTCCTAATATAGTAACAGCATCCCCTCTATACCAAGGCACTGTGACTATATAGGGGCACATGGAGAGCAGCGAAAGTAAGGTTTTTAAAGCAGAAAAAAGTGAACTGCTAAAAATAAGCGATTGCTGAACATCTGTTTGGAGAGGAAACAAAGAGCTGCAAAACCCAAACAATTCACAAGAGGGCCCAGCCAAACAAGAGCACCAAAGGCACATAAAATGATGGCCCTGGTGTTACGGACACACAAAGCCCTCCCAGCTACCTGCTTACAGTGGCACCTGTTTCACCCACACTTCTTCATACAGGCCCAAATGATCATCTGCAGCCCTTCAGCTTCCCCCTTTAAGTCTTTCCACATCAGATGAAACAATTTTCAGAGATACTTTGACTAACGAGTGCCATTCCCAACACTAAAGCAAAGCTTGCCATCGACACACACGGATTTCTAGAAGAGCTCTGCTCCCTGCCCTTCACAAAGCCCTGCCTCCACTCCTCCTCCTGCTCTGACAGACTGCACAAATTGAGGCAGGGGAGCACAGAACAGCAACCCTGTCCAAAATAAAGACTTTCTGTCCACTCTAAACTCTCCAGCCTAACACTGCATCAACTTGTGTGTGTGTGTCAACTCATGGTACTTTTATCACCTCAGACATGAAGTGGCTACATTAAAACCTCTCCACAGCTATTATTAAAACAAGATTTTCCATTAAACTTATTTCTCAACTAATAGTATTTTAATGGTTGCAGTAAGAATACTACCAAAAGGCCCAAGTCTTCTCAGTGCCCAATGAACTATACATTGACCAGTATTTATCCTGTGGAGTTGAGCTGACTAGAGAACAAACATTTTCAAGCATCATCTCTTTTAAGTAAAACTCAGAAATCACTTTCTGACTCTCTGCGTGCACAGACAAACCTGGGTACTCCTGCCTGCTTGTGCTGCCAACACTAAGAAGTACAGCCCCAAACACAACTCATGCAGGAAATGCTTTCTAATCTGTCATTTTTTCCTGGACATTTGCAGCTTTGGGGTTTTTTTTCCCACAAGGCAGGAAGGAAGCTGCAGGGAACAGACACTGCTCAGAAGTGTTTCCCACCTCTAACCTGGAGCCCAGCTAAGCTGTGGTCTTGTACAGCCAGGGCACTTATTTGCCTTCTCTGCCTTTCCAACCCAAACATTCCTCGTACAACACAGAAGTCCTGTTGCAGAACTCTGCACCTGCAGAGTAAAGAGAAAGCTGTGTCTGGCCAAAACTTCTCCTAGTGCAACATGTGCTGGCAAATCAGAGTGAACTCGGCCTTTCACTGCTAAACAAAAATGCTTGGCAGAACCGCCAGTGAACTTTTTACCTAATTCTTTTCAGGACACTCCGCTGTAGATAAGAGTAAATAAAATCTTACTGAGCAGATGATAGCAGGTTGTCCCTGATCAATATGCTATCAGCAGGAGAAAGGCAGTCAATCACCCTCAAGAAGCAAAACAAAGATAGAGTTTCCTGGCTGGACAGATGGAGGGACAACCTGATCTCTTACTCTGCCTGGCCATCTGGAAGCCATTTAGCACAAACTGACCCCCACCCTATATGTACCATTATTTTTCCCTGTCAGAGGACACACCGTCTGCATTATGCAACAGCCCTGATGGGGAAATACATGGAAACAAAAGTAAATTTAGTAAATAACTACGTGTTTTGGGGGAAAACACTTTATGATTGCACCTTGCTGCAGACAAGCTGGAATAACACCAAACCACTCAGGAGCCCTTGTAACATTTCCATGTTGCAGAGGTACCCAGCAGGCATCGCAGGGACACCACACGTGTGTGCATTAGGGAGCTATATCCAGTCACACTGAAATGCAGTGGTGCAGTGCTTCTACATAAAACACCAAAAAAGCAGAGACTTTAATAAGATTATCTTACTTACATTGGCAATAATCTGCTCCATGACACAGGTGAACTGTTGATGATGGATAAGGCAATGACATAAAAGAAAAAACACCATTGAGGCTCTTCCCTCAGCTAAGAAAAACCCAGTCCTGCTATTACTGATCCTGGCTGTGAGCATAATCCCACGTGTTTTAAGAGCAATACTTTCATTTGCTACCAACATTATGTTGTTATCAGCTCAGGACTAAATCCCAGGGAAGTCAGCAGAGCTGCTGCTGCAGGAGGAGCTGCACCATGACTGAACACACAGGAGCTAAAGCAGGGGTGCAGCTGCATTGATTTAACCCCTGTTCTGCCAACCAGCAGCACCTGGGGGTGGGCACAGCGGCAGCCTTTGAGTTTTCTATGCTGGGACAGCAGGAAACCCCTCTGCAAGGCTCACAGAGAAGCTGGCAAGTGACAACAACCTGGACAGGAAAGACAGGTGAAGGAGAACAGGTAGGCTTTTATATCCAAAGCTGCACACGGATGCAAATTAAAGGAGAAAGAAAAACAAACAACACTGACAAGAGTTAACTTGTGCAGCATTTAAAAAAAAAAAAATAAACTTTTAAAAGAGTTAAAACCAACAAACACAGAAGAACTACTCACAGCCAGCTTGACTACAGCTGACCACAGTGTATTTCTCTGCAAGTTTCCTCTGTGTCCGGAACTAGAAAACTACCTACATGCAATGTGAAACACTCCTGGTTTGCAACTTCTTAGCACTGAACCCTTGCAAAAATCCTTGCAGCTCCCTCGAGGTCAGGATTTGGAAACACCAGCCAGACCCTGTGGTTGCTGCACAGTCCGTGTGCCCTCACCCCTACTGGGCTCAGCCACCCTGGATGGGGCAACCACAGCTCAGCACCAGCACAGCCTGCACAGCTGGCATGGAGCAAGGAACCCCGAGACAACCTTCAGACATCAACAATAAAACATTATAAAAGCACGAGTTATGAAGCAGATCAAAAGAAAAGGTAAAATATAATTAACTCAAAATTCCAGATTCAGATGGGAATGCAAACAGAGTGAATTCATGAGGTTTACAAGAAACAGTGAATTAAAACACTCTGAGACTGCTCTCCCTAAATGTTTAATCATAGACAGCTTGTGTGCCTTTTTCCCTGCAAACAGCAAATTATCACCCCAAGGGCACACAATCCTTTGTTCCAGACTGTAGTCCAAAGACCATATACAAATCTTCCTGGCACTTTTGGTGTTAGTCTTTTTTCATGCCTCCATATTAAGAAAGTAGTTCACAGCTCCACCTCAATTAATGCTCACTCTTTTCCAACTGCCTCACTACTATGGCCAACAATCCATTAGCAAGAAACAGAATCCACAAAAAAAAAAACATCAGTAACCCAATTACATTTGTTAAAAACAAAGAAACACAACTCTTTGAGTAAAAAAACTCACAAGAACTGGAAGAAATCCACATCATTAGCTTCCCACTTCTCTAGATCATCTTACTCTGACTGTAGGAAAAAGTTTGTTTCTCACAGACTCACTCAGCCAGCATTAGTGACTAACCAGCTTGGGGACTGGTGGCAGACCAGGATGGGCTAAACAGCAAAGTCACGCAGCTTTTAAGGTGGATTGAGCAAACCACACAAGGTCCCTTCTGCCTTTGATGGTGTATTATTGTGACTTCAGCTAACAACTTTAATGCTAGCTTAAATATACTGTGTGTGTGTTTACACTCCACTGAACTCCTGGTGATTGAAGGGTACACACACCCTACAAGGCTTCCTCTATTGTTAAGACAAATTTATATGCCCGAAGATCCTGACAACCCTACTACCACCAGCACAAATAGAGCGACAGTTTCCCTCCTCAGTGCAAGCAAAGGCAGACAAAAAGGCCAGAGTCCAACAGAGACACCTGAATGCTTTATAATCAACACCATACTGTTAAAGAACTTCTCAAAGAAAACGCCCAAAGGATTAGTTACCTTGTACTACTAAAAAAGAAATAAATATAAGCACTGAAAAGACATAGGGCATATATTGCACCGCCACATGTCATGGCCCTCCTATGTGCTGAAGTGACAGAATCCCAGGAAAGGTAAACAGCACCTTCTTTTGAAGGTCTTCACAAGGGGAGATTTAAACTCTGGTACAGATCTCTGCAGACTCAGCAAACCCATCAGCAACTGGCCCTACCAGACATTTATCCATCCAAGGACGGTGACAGCAGCTCCTCAGCCAGCCTCCCCCCTCCCTCCCACACCAGGGAGCTGCCCCTGCCCCTGGGCACAGCTCTGGACAGTACCTTGCTGCAGTCAGCTCAGCAGCTCCCACGGGGACAGCATTTCCAAGGGCTGCAGACACAGCTAAGGGATGCTCACAGGGATCAAGGGGAGAAGCCAACTGATTATCATCACCTGGCCCAGGAGGGCTGTGGAGAGAAAAGACAGAGAGAAAGGCAGCCTTAGATGTCTGAGTTATTACAGAATGTTGTTTGCCTGTCTGAATCCCCGGACTTGAGCATGAATGAGCTAATTTGTGTGTTAGGGAACGCAGAGAAAGTTGGCATTTTTAATCTAAGTTGCCTTTGTTCCCACAGGACTGAAGCCTCTGGATTTTTGTTTGACTTACAACTGCAGGAGCAATGAGACAGTACAATCCAATAGCATATTAACCCCATTGTGCTTCTGATTATGAAAAGCAAGTGAGAAATGGAGCTGCTGCTTGAACAAGAGAAGTGACAAGACTTCCTTGCTCAGAAACCACATAAAGCACAAGGAGCTGAATGCTGGTTTTCACCTGAGCTGGAGGGGGTCATCAGTGGGGGCACAGTGTCAAAGGTGTCCAGGTGCTGTGGAGAACACAAACAGGGAGACATCCAGCCTTGTCCCACTCCTGGGAAAAGCAGAGTGCCACTGAGTACCAGCAGCTCGTGGCTCAAGAAAACAATTTGGAAACACACTGCTGAATCAATAAGGAAAGGAGCCTTGCTGAAAAAGGGATTTTGTTTATTTTTATGAGACACCAAACCATGGGAACCCCCTGAAAACATTTTTGTTGCCTACTTCAACCTGACCTTGCCATGTGACCACCCAGAGATCAGGATGGTGGAAGCATCAGTTTCCCCTAAAATTCACCAAAATCCTCAAGTTATTTGTAAACCTTAAAGTATGACCTCAAAGTGCTGATGCAATTTCACACTGCCCTGAACCCCTTCTGTCCATGTTGTTTTCTGTACCTACCAAGTGAATACAGCACTGAACACACAGGGATGGTACCATACACAGATGGATTTGAGGTGCATAAACTCAAAACTGTCACTCAGCATTTGCGATTCCAGCTTATAAATAAAAAGCTCTGAACTCAGCTTTAACTCTAAATGATTACTTCCTTATCTCACTTCAACTCCAGAGATCCAGGACGATTCTCTATTGTAGTTTAATTTTGAATCAAAAACCATAACAAACAGTTAAACTTCACTATAACAATGTCAGTGTTATTCTGGTAACGACTGAAGGCTGCCATCTGAATGTACACACACTTCCTATATTTTATCAAAAGGATTCCGTAACATGTTCATGTGGGAAAAATAATTACAACTCTGAGCAATTAACTGCCCACAACTTCTCTGGTTTAACCACACCTGAGGGCTCTGCCTGTTGTAGGGAACTTTGAGCCAAGGTGTTTACAGGTTCTAAAGTCCTCTGGCTTATTAGCATAAAGGGACTGCTTTTCATTCATTGCTGAGCTGCAGATACAGCACAAACTGGGGAGTGCCCTCTGCTTTGCCTTCAAATGAGTGTTTAGAAGGCAGGTTTTGACAACAGCACATGACAATTTCTTTTATTTGTACACAGTGAGTAAAACGAGGAGATGGGCAGGCCTTGTTCTGGCTGTGGCAGAGCACTAAGGCTGTTCCCAGTGAATACACGGGCAGCACAGCACAAACCCAAACTGCAACTGAAGCTGCTGTGCCCCAACCTGGTGAGAAGCGTTTGCTCCTCACCACTCACGTTTCCCGCACAACCTACTCCTGGACAGGGAGTTTCACAGTTCGTGGACAAAGTAACCTGAAACTCAGGCTTGGGGAGGTGATGGAGAAGCTGCTCCTTGCCAAGCCACCCTGCTGTGTGCCACACAAACAATGAGGCCATCCACAGGCTGCTCAAACGAGTTCCACAAGTGACATTCCCGGGCATCACAACTGCCTTTGGCTCCCCAGGCGCCTGCCACCAGGTCCCTGCTGTCAGCCCTCTGCAGCCACCAGCCTTTAAGGCAAATTTGTTCCAGGAATTGAGCTCCATAAAAAGGCCACAAGCTTTTTCCATTCTGTTGCCTCGGTTCTGGGTCGAGCCTGGAAGAGGATCTACATAAAACTGCTTCCAAATTCTACTTATGACAAGCATGACTGAAATAGTTTGCAAATGAAAATACCTCACAGTTTAACAAGCAGTTGCTTACCAACAGCTGCAGCGAGCACACTAAACTCAGCCCAAAGACCGTGGGGTTCAGTCTGTTATTAGTGTCACAAGAGAAAGACACTGCCCATCAGGTGTCCTTAGGCCCTTGAGTTTCACAATTTCACTTTTAAGGCTTTTTCAAGGTCTCTACTTAGCCTTGAAAAGAGATTTTCCAAGTCATTCTTAGAAGGCAGGTATGCAAATAACAAGTTTCAGGCAAAGCTTGACCCACAGTAGTAATTAAATATCAATGAATGAATGAGAAATAACTCCATAAACCTGTGTAATTTCTTCTGTTTAAACACAGCAGGTCTGAACTCTGTCTATGTAGGAAGGTTTCAAACCAAGGCAGAAAATTAAGATATATACAGGGGCACAACTCGGCACACGAGGACACAGGGCACCAAGTGCTGGGTGCTCTGGTGGGTCTGTTTGCTGCTCTCCTCCTGACATCCCTGAGATGCAGACCTTAAACCCCTAATTCCATAGGAAAGCTATAAAACGCTTTGATACTGGTGCTGGAGACAGAAGGCAGCTACGGGCCTTGGCACTTACTCCCTGTCCATGTTTTTCCAATCAGGAGAGCTGGATGTGGCTCCCTTTGAACAGTCAACAATAGCTCCAAGTTTACTCCAAGGGAAACCAGTAAGCATTTCAAACTCTGCTATCTCCCAGTCCCAAACATTTGGTTGCTTTTAAAGAGATAACGGCAAGATTTATGGATCCTGCTCTTACTCCGGAGATCTCTGGAAAATGGCACCAACAACCACAAGGCAGGACTGAGCTCTCAGTGCTCTCACCACCCACTGTTTTGTTTTCTTCAGGACACAAGATGTTCTTGCTGGGTACAGCAAGGTTGACAGACAAAATCCTCTAGATTTCATACCTGGCTTTCTAATGTCTTAGGCCAAAGAGTCAATTTTTTGAGCCTCAGTTTACCCACCCATAAAAAGTATTAATCAATCCCAGAAAAATATTGAGAGAATTTACTGTTGGTAAGTTCTTATACACTGCAATTCTTTGGAAAGGAAGAAGATCTACCAGCACCTACATCAGTTTAAAGTTCATTCATTCAAACACACCATACCTCATAAAATTTGTTCCATTTTATTAATTCCTTCATAAGATTTTTACCTTTCTGCACTTTAGTTTGTAGCTCATCTCATACATTAGCCACATTCACTGAAATAAATTTGGTGTCTAGAAAATCCAACCATAACCTGTTACAGTAACTCTAAGCACCTTTGGTATTTTTGTTCTTTAAAAGTATTTTCATGATTACTGGAACTCCTGTCAATGATTCAGCAGAGAAGGAGATAAGAAGTTATTTCTTATATTAGAAATCAACATTACAGGTATCACAAACTAAAACTAAACTTGTTTAGGGAACAGCTCAGAAATGCTGCATAAGATACAGGCAAAGGATTAAAAACAAACCAACCCCTCTTTTTTTCCCCTCCTGTACTACTACTTATGAACTAATTAAAAACCCATTTAAATATCAACAGCATTTCAGGAAAAATATGAGATTCTAAGATTAAAATGGAAAGTGTGGCTTTATTTCCCAAGGAACTAAGGCAACATCCACCCTCATAGGACAAGTCCATACACCAGCAATAGCTTAAAAGCTCAGACACAGCAATGACTGAGGGTCACTTTTGCTGGTCACTATGCTTACATATAGCAAATATAGCCATTTTACCAGCTAAAAATGCACTCACGGTCAAAAGTTCAAGTTTTGGGAAATTCACTGCCTTTTGTAAACCCAACAAAAGACCTACTTAGCCATTTAAATACGTGATTTTGGAAAAATCTCTCAAATTCCATACTCTGAAGAAGAAACTATGCCTTAAGTGCCTCGCACCAGCACTTTGTATTTAGGCTCAGCTTGGGCCAGGCTGAGTCCTGCTGAGCTGGGGCTGTGCAAACACAGTAATGAAGGTATCCAAGAGATGAACTGGCATGTGTTAATTAAAAGCAAATAAACCCCCTGTCACACATGGGAAACACGAGTTCGATGCCCGGTGCACGGCAGCATAACTACACTTATGGAAAAAAGGCACTGTCACCAAGGCACCAGAACTGGCTCCTAGGGCGAATTATTCCCCTGCCTGGGATTTACATGGTGTTCCTCCGAGCGGGACTCGAGGAATCAGCAGAACAGGTCTGGGTGCTGGGTGACGGTGCCTGCGGCGCCCAGGGAGGGCCAGCCCAGCCCAGGGGCAGCACCTGAGCCACAGCTGTCCCCAAGGACAGTCCCTGCCACCATCCTGCCCGACCACAGCCCAGCTCCGGACACGAGGCTGTGCTTCCCTTCTCTCCCTGCACAACCCCGTCCTAACAACACAAGAACGGCAAGGCAAACGCAGGAGCTGCGTTCTGGGGACATGAAAGCGTGTTTTACAAGACTTCCCGAAGGCTATCGCCCACCTGTGGGAAGCAAGGCCAGCTGTGCAGCAGCTGGCAATCCCTGCAGGTAAAATCCCGGCGTTCTGCTGGAGGGGAGCAGAGCGCTATCACTGTCAGGGACCATGCAGAGGCATTCTCAGAAATTCTACTTTTCTGGCACTGGTTGTGGAAACCCTGACAAGATAGAGGAGTTATCTTGGCAGGGGATGGTGTTTAGTCACACGTTACCTGAGGGCTTGCGCTTCCTCTCTCACCCAACCCTCCTTGCTTGGAAATCCCTTAATTTCTGTAACACGTGTACCCAGACTGATCATTGATTTGATCAGCTGTAACAATAAAATAGAATTTTTTTTTTCCTGAGTGTTCTACATTACTGTGGTCGCATTAAAACTTAGGGTGAGTTGCTACACTAAACAAACACAATTATTTTAGATTAAAATACTTAAAGGGACGGGAACATGTGTTACAGCACTACTTCCGTCGCAAGCTAAAAGAGGGACAGCAGAAAGCCACATAAAAGTGTCAGAAGTATAAATCACGCCTGCACAGGATGAATAAGCGTATTTGCTGTAATAACTGTCAACCATTAAAAAAAAAAAGCCCATCACGTCACCACGGAGCAGCTTTTAGAGCCTCGGAAGGGCTCTCGGTCACGTCCTGATGTCATTGGAGCAGCATTTCAAAGTTCCCAAATTCCCAAAGTTCCCAGTTAGTAAACCTGAAGCAGAAGTTCCTCAGTGCAAACAACACACACAGAGTCTCCTCCTCACTCGAGCACAAACCCCAAACCCAGCCAGAAACCAGAGCAAGAGCCACAAAACCATCCACTCCTTTCTTCTGGGGGAGGGGGGAACGAGAGTTAATCCTCACCCAGAGCTGGAGGCAGCGCTGTGGGAGCGGGAGAAATAGTTTCCAAAAGTTTTTCAAAAGGAAAAAAAAAAAAAAAGAGGGGAAAAAAAACCTTTCCCACTCACAAGTGCCTACTTACCAACGCCAGGAAATAATCACCAGCGTTCCTGCTCGCAGTCATCCTCGCCGGCAGCACGGCCCCCCGGCACAGCCCCTCGCCTGGCCGCCGCTCCCCTGCGCTCCCACCATCCCGGGCGGGCACCGCGAACCCCCGCTCCCGGCCGCTTCTTCGGGCGAGCTCCGGGAGCGTACAAAAGGCCGAGGAATAGGAGCCCGGAGCTGCTGCTCGCAGGCTCCTCCCATGAGGCTCCCCGAGGAAAGGCCGGAGCGGCCGCGGTGCCGCGCCCGGGTCCTCCCCCGCCGGCTCGGGCGCTGCCGCCGCCCCGGGGCATCGCAGCCCGGCGGGGCAGGGCCGCGGCTCTCGCAACAAAGGAGCGAAACCACCAGCGCCGGCCCCACTGACCGGCTCACACGTGGGTTGTCTTCTTTTTTTTTTAATTTTTTTTTTTTCCCCCTCTCTCCTCGGTTTTACGGTGGAATTTCGGAGTTTCCATCCGCTGGGGTTGGTGGGGGGGGGAATGTGGAGAGATTAAATTACGGTGTGTGTAACGCTTAAAGCACACACAGATAGCTCCCGACGTTTTAAGAGTCACTTAAGAAGAGCCTGGTTTTAATTGATGGTGTTCGGCAACTTTTTTTTTTTTTTTTCAAGTTTCAGGCCGCAGGAATGGTGTTTTGCCCAACTTTAAATAAAACTTTTTTAAATGCTTTCAGGATGTAAAGTTTTTAACACGTTTCACAGAAGCATTGTGTGTTTATAGCGAAACAAGTAACATTTTCTTAAATCTAAACCAAACCATTTTTAATCCTAGCTGAATTGTTGGGTTAAGTTCCAGCTCCTAAAGTCACCCAGGTTTTCTCATAGGTTTCTTTACCTGCCTTCTTATAGGTTAATCTTCTTTCTCTATCTGCTTTCTCATGGATTTCTCTACCTGCCTTCTTGTAAATTTCTTTACCTGCTTTCTTATGAGTTTCTTTCTTTCCATAGGTTTTTACCTGCTGTCATATAGGTTTCTTTACCTCTAAGAAAATGGGGCAGTTTTAATTAGTTGCGTGCCCTTTTTAATCTCTTAGATTTCCTATGGGTTTATTACAACACAAAAGAATGGCTTTACAGGTAATTAAGTCTGCATGGGGATACACCAAATTGCACATACGAGCTGCTGGCCCCCAAGGAATTAATTGAGTCTCTCCCCAGGGAGATCATTATCATGTTTATAACATGCCATACAGTAACTATAAGCTTTATGATATCTATCCCACAGCAAGAGAGTTGGTAGATTGGGCCTTTGGTAAGCAGTGGAGATACTTAGGATAAAATGCTGGGGCTACAGAGGCTTAATTTAGCTGAGTTAGTTTCCCAGCTGACTTCATGTCTCCAAACTCTTCATTTGTGGTGCCAGCCACATCTTGGGTGACAAAACTAATGCTGCTGCTTCTTCAGAACTCAGTCCAGCCCCTAGCAGGGCTGTGCATCTCCTTTTAATATTTAGGTACAGTAATGGTATATGGTGGACTTCTCAAAGCATCAATTCAGAACTGGGCTGCAGGGGGGAAAATATATTAATCAGTTTTTAATTTTTTAACTCTTGTAGCCCTTGTCTGACCTTCTATAAGCAAAAGGAGGCAACAGATTTTTGTTCAGGTAAATTTTGTGTTAGAGGAGAACTTTCCCATCTAGTCTGAAAGCAGAAGACAGGGATTTCTCCTCTGTGTGCTCATTGTTGCTTTTAACAATTCACATACCTGTACAGGAAGTAGAAGACTACACCAAATGATCCCCAGACACCAAATCAGGCACTGTAAAGGGTTAAAATGCTGAAAAACATGCAGACTGCCAGCATCATCTGGGCTGCAGGGTCTGGCTTTTCATGGGGCCAACACTGTGAATGGTACAGGGAGAACTCACTTGGTTGCAGCGCTGGGAGCCAGTAG
This sequence comes from Dicrurus megarhynchus, assembly GCA_013399195.1. NCBI lineage: Eukaryota > Metazoa > Chordata > Aves > Passeriformes > Dicruridae > Dicrurus > Dicrurus megarhynchus. The sequence goes on along the minus strand of VXAD01010086.1, from coordinate 1,118,024 downwards.
CACCCACTCTGACAGCAAGAATTAACATGAGTCTCAGAGTTAAAACTTTCTTAGGAGAGCATCTCTCTCATATCCTGCTTCCCAAGCAGTAGGAAACCAGCCATGGAAAAATTTACTGTGATTTTTGATACAGGTACAAGGATCCAGTCCCCCTCTCACTTTGGGGGGAATTAACCTCTTTTGCCATCTGGAAGCCATTTCACAAATAGCTTCTGCAGGTATAACTGCCCTGAGGGGGAAGGAGACCCTGGAAAGAGGAAGATTCATTAAAATAAATTTTTATTTTCTTTGCGAGCAGCACTTCAGTCTGGCTCAAAGCCGTGGCCGCAGACAAGCCACGTTCCTGCTAACAGAACCAAATCGAGCATTTTTTGAATAAATGGTCATTTTTCCTCACACAACGTGCCTCTGCCTGTTTATTCCTTAGCCTTTTGCTGTGCCAAAACCTTTTGACCTACTGTGAAGCAATTTCAACCCACCTTTGTCACAGAAACATTTCCAAGTGTCCCCCACTGCCCTCTGCTACTTTACTGTGGGGACCGGAGAGGCTGAAACTCCAGGAACAGCGCGCTCAGGTGTGCCTGAGCTACCTTAACAGAAGGCTGGGGCAGGACAGAGGGAACCAGCTGAAAAGCAACAGGGAAATGAGATAAGCGAGCTCCCAGCAGACAATGACAGGGCAGGGGTGGCTGGGGCAGATCAAAGAGCTGCCAAGGAAAGCCTTGCAAAAGATTTCTCCGGAGGCCAGAGCTGTGCTGGAGAGGTGAGTGGCTGATGAGAGGGATGGGGAGCAGGAGACATCCCACAGGATGGCTGTGCCAGAGTCCAGGCCCTTCCCTGGCTCCCAGGGAACTGCTGCAAGGAAAATCCAGAAAGCATCAGGATGGCACATACTGGGGGGGGTCACTTTTTAAAATGTAGAGCACGGAGTCACGGAGTGGTTTGGGCTGGAAGGGACTCATCCAGTGCCACCCCTGCCGTGGGCAGGGACACCTTCCACTGTCCCAGGTTCCTCCAAGCCCCGTCCAACCTGGCCTTGGGCACTGCCAGGGATCCAGGGGCAGCCACAGCTTCTATGGGCACCCTGTGCCAGGGCCTGCCCACCCTCACAGGGAACAATTCCTTCCCTATATCCAACATAGCCCTGTCCTCTTTCATTTTAAAGCCATTCTCCCTTGGCCTATCACTATATGGCCTTGTGAAAAATGTTTGTGTGATTTTAAATTGTTCTTTGTGAAAACTTGGTGCCCATTTTAAGAGCCTTTTACAACAAATCCATATAAGTGTACTTCAGTTTGTTTAGAATAAAAGAGGAGTTTCTTGTTTGCATTTCCTGACCAGAGGCTCACAGTCATTCACTCTGCAAAACCACAGACCCAATTAACTGCAGAGCAGCCTGGCTGAGATACCAAGCCACGTCCTGAAAAAAACACCTGAACTTTATATTTCCACTACTTTCCACATACAAATTGCCCACAACCATCATTTGTGGTGGCTGAAAATTAGGTTGAGCATTTCCCAGGAATTTCTACTGGCAAAGCTTTGGGATGGCTGTCTCTTTAAATTCCCAGACTTTTACCTTAATCTGAAGCAAAGTTTAATGTTAACCCATTAAATCTTGGAGGGTGAAAGTGATGAGAAGCTGCCATTTTGCAAATTTCCAATTAAGTAAGATTGGTTTTTAGAAAACCCTAGGCTAGACTCAAAATTCCAATGATAACTTCTCTAGCAAACCGAGTTTATTTGGAGTTTCTACCAGAAGAAGATTTGGAGAATGGTAGATGTAACATAAGTTTCATGTACCATGACAGCAATCAAAAAAAAAGAAAAAAAGATAGGATGTGGAAAATCTTGGAGACTTGTAAATATTCAGCAAAACTAACTCTATATTTTGAGTCGTTTAATGACGTTAGGAAGGGGAAATGGAAGTTTTAAGTGTGTATTTATTTTTTTCCTTAGTTGTTAGTAACTGAGCAATGTATTCATGCTTTTTGCTTCCATTCCTGGAAACAAATCCAATCTTCTCTGTCTGCTGCAGAGTTATTCTTAGCTGGCTTTGATATTTCTATCAGCTAGGAGAGCATAACAATGTTATCATGGTTACAAATTCCAAAGATTTTACATAAGCTCTTGAGTGCCTTAAGAAAGAAAAAAAAAAAAAAAAAGGCTTTATTGATTACACTGTTTGTGTTTCATTAGCCAAAGCAGCTAGGAAAAACATTCTGGAGAAGAATTTGAACAAAGCAGTTTGATGAGTTCCATGGAGCACGTGCTCCATGTTTTTCAGAGCACCATGGACTGAGAGAAGCCAAAATTGACAGGCTGGAGGCTGGAAAACACCAGGCCAATGAATCATTTAAATCCTGCTTGTCTACATACAGCCTGTCTTCCTGATTTGATTTTTTTATCTGTTGAAACAACTAGACACCCCTCTTATTAAAGCAGAGCAGGACAGCTGTGGGTGTAGTGCTTGTAGGATGGTCTGGGTGGAAAAGGATCACAGGACAGGGCAGAATTCTCCCTGGCTGAGCTGCCGGAGGCTCAGGGCCAAGTCCTTTGCTGGGATCACTCCAGTGGAGCAGAGATTTTGGGCCAGCATTTACCCACTCCAAGGGCAGGCTGCAGCCTCTCACACAGCTGTCTTGAAAGGAATGTACCAAGAGGGAAACAAAGTCAATTAGTGAAATTAAATTGGAGACAACCTTGTGGAGTCCTGGGGCACTTTTGGACAGCTGGTTATTTTACTGAGGATACCAAACAGGGGCAGTGGGGAAGAGGAAGGATTGAGCCTGGCTGAACAAAGAGGAGGTGCCAAGCACATTCCAGCAAGGAGAACGAGATTGCCACAACATTCTAGGGCTGGTCCTTCCCCACAGCACAGAATGGTGGCAATCAGCGTTTCACAGCGACCCTAGAATCCAGAACAATTACGCCTCTGATTGCAGCAATTAACATTTCTGCACTTATTACTGCATTTTGAGAGGAAGAACTTCTTACAGGCCAAAGAGACTCCACTGTCAGAATTAACCTGTGAGGTGGGTGTAGATGGACAGCCCCAAATGGATCCATATAACATTTTTTTATTTTTCCAGAGTACCCAAATGTTAAGGAATTGCAATAACTAAAAAATCCCCTCTTGCTTTTAGCAATGCATCTGTGGATTTCCATGCACCTGGACCAGTATTGAAAAGATGGGCTCCAAAGGATCAACATAAAAGATAGGAGGAAAAACAGAAAGAAAAGGGTGATGCAAGATCTATGGAGTTGTAGCTCCTATGTCTGTAATTGCTGTTTTCAGAGCTGCCCTCCACGGGGTTCAAAGCTGGGGCTAATCCTCCTTTGCATATTCTATTAGAAACAGGGACCATGGAAGAAACTCCACAGAATATCCAATTTTCCAAGAAGCCAGAAGATAGTGTTGAAATAGGGAGAGCAGGGGATCTGTAAGATGCAGAAATGATTTTGAGAAACCAGGAAGATTACTTGGAAGAAGCAAGGTTGAAAAATACATCTAGGGAAATCTAATTAGGGAAAAAAGAAAAGTAATCTGAAAGTAATTTTTATTTAATGAGGAAAGAAGAGAGAAAATTATACTAAACTTCCTGTGCAGACATTGGATGAAGTGTGGCAGTGTCCTTGCTGGATTTCCTTAGCAAATGCCTGTATTTGATTAAATAAATGTAAAGCCTTGAGAAACACAGAAGGATGTGTGGAAACAGCAGCTCATGTATCACCCATCCATGTCAATACCTACCTTATGAATGTGTGGCATGCTCTCACATACCTGGTTTTTCACTGGGATGTGTTTTGAATACAACAGGGCATACTGCTTTACAAGTTTCATAAATACTTAGATGCTGCCTAAACCAGAGGTCATTGACCATTCCATGGTCAATGGAAGCCATGAGAGTAGTTGGCAAAACTCCCTTTCACTTCCTAGAAAGCAACGGGAGGGAGATGTCTGTTGGGTAAGAGCAAAGTTATCTTAATTTCGCTCTTCTGTGAATAGAAAAATACCAAAATTAAGTCTCTCAGACTTCACACAGATGAAATTCCCACGGAACTGCCCGTCCTGTTAATTTAGTTCAGGACTGCAGGCATGTCCAAAGGCACAACTGTACTAACACTGCACCTACTGAGGATAACAATGACAGTAAGAAGGGAGGAAAATAAAGAGAAAGAATTCAGATACAAAGGAAGAAAGGCAGGAGAGATAAATAACCTGATTCATTTTGTGCATTTCATTTATGTGTAAATTACCTCCAGCTATTTTTCCCTTTGCTTTGTGATCCTGAGATGCTACACACCTGAATCAATTTTGAAGTTAAAAAATAGGGAATTAAAGGGCTGCATAATCAGTGTTTTGACAAGTTTCCTTTTAACTCCAAACTCTTGTTTGCAGATGCTAACAACACAAAACCTTAGTGCTCAAAACCCCCTTGCCTGATCTAAAAAGCAGTTCTACATTCCCCACCTCATCCAGCAAGACTGTTAAAATATTTAATACTGTGTTTGTCATGCAGACAAAAAATGGACCAAGACACATTTACTAAGGAGTGAACATTCTTTTTGGAGTTACTGAACTCGCCAATTTTTGATGGCAAGAACAAAGAATGAAGCAAATCCAGAAGTATGTCTGGAGCAACTTTAGAGGTCTTGTCTGACCTATGCAGAGGACATAAGGGATGTTTTTGAAGTAGTTTTGCTGACTCCAACTGCTGCGAGGTACTTCCCATATAAAAGTATTGTTTTGATTGATAAGTGATGGGAGTCAGTGCAGCAGACCTCTGCATTCTCGAAGAGCATGGGTGTCACTGCTTGCAGTGTGTTGACAGGAAACAAAGCTGAAACAATTCAGAACCTTCTCCCTCTCATAAAGAAGGTTCTGAATGGTTCTCAGAACTATTTCTTTCTCCTAAACATAATTTACTTCTTATCGATATTTATTTTGAGAGCTGGGGAGGGATCTTTCTCCCGGGAGTTCTTTATATCAGGTCCATATTCTCACAGTCAGCTCTTAGAAACGTGCACCTCATTTTGCACGGCTGTGGTAGTTTATCCTCTCTAAGAATGACAGGGCAATAAACCTCTGCAAAGCACTCCGAGCTTTGTGGCTGACGTACACAGCATATGGAACACACCTTGAAATTTAATGATACAAACCCAGTTTTAATCTCAGAGGAAAACTGGATTGGTCAGTGTATTGGACCTGATGAAGACAGGCCAGCCAGCTCAGCTAATGCTCTCTGCTTCTTTTTTTGTGATATAAATGCATATTGCTCTAAAAACGAGCCTGACAAGAGCAGAGGTTCCTCTGTACCTCTGAGAGTCCTCAGTGTTTCAGACTTTTGGACAGCCACAGCCCAAAATGAGCAGCTGCCTGTTGATGCAAACCCTCACGCTGGAAAAACAGGTGATAATGAATTCTTGAAGCATATGTGAGCATTAAGCAACTACGCTGTGAATTGTCAGCAGCTGTTTCAAGAGCCCTGCCCTGCCTGCCACAGGTATTTATTTAAAGTATGATACCCGCCCTGATATGAAACACATGCACAGACACATGCACTGCCCAGAGTCCCTTATGGCTCCTGAGCCAGCCCATGCCAGCAATTTGTTTGGGAATTTCAAAGCTACCCACTGGGAAGCTTCCCATCGTACAAAGGGAAGCAAACAAAAAAGAAAGGACCTCAAGAGAAATAACAGGGTCTCATTTCCTTGTCATTTTATAGACAGATCCTTCAAGAGAAAGTCATAGAGCTGTCCTGGTTTCCAACACTTCTAATATTTTTCTAATGTACATTCTGCTCACACAATTAGATCACATTCAGCCTCCATTCCAGACTCACATACAGCAGGAAGAACTCCCCCACATTCTCACCACAACAGAAGCACTTCAGGTATTTTCACTTACAATATGGTTTTATCACCTCAGCCTTGAAGGAATGTGGCACTGAAACTTTCTCCCTCATTGGTCAGTTAGTGCCATCTACATTTTTGGGATTACTTAGAAAGATTCCATCTCTGCAAACCATTCATTGGATTGTCTGATACAGTTTAGCTTTTCCCTGTAGCCCTGTGCTCTGCTGTCGTCTCTGCTATCGCTGCCTCCTCCGATACAGAAAGGAGAGGGACAGTGTGCAAGGGAGTTCTGAGGTTACAGAGGAAGCAGTGACATGACTAGATAAAGGGAAGTCACCTGTTCCAAGATGGTAATTATCCTGAATTAACTGCACATCAAACTAGGAATTCAAACGGCAAAGTAGAAGCTCATTAAAAAAGAAAAAAATAAAAAGTCTTAACTTTACTAAAGCAGTTACTGCTAGGTGTGGAAAATATAAAGAAATAAAACCAAAAAAGCGACTCTGAGTCTTCACAAGTCCCAGCTCAGAAGAATTCACATCTGAAACAGCTCCATGTCATTAGAAACACTGAATAACATGGTGATCAAAGGCACTGTCAGTGCAATTATATTGTACGGGAGGATAAGAGGGAGGCCCAGACAACTAACTGTGAGTAACTGGGTTACTCTGTAGGCTTGTTTTTAAACACTGCACTCCACCGTGTGAATGCTGCAGGTCTCATTGAACTGGGTCACCAAAACTGAGGCAAAAGTCTCCTAACTTAAGGCTAGGAAGTGCAATTTGTATGCCTAACTTCAGGCCATGAGGTGTGAACACTGGGAAGCGTAAGCAAATCCACACAGGTAAGGACAGGAATGTGGCCCAGCAGATGGAACAGCTCAGAACTCTGCTCCTCAGTTTTTAGGACCTCTCTGTCCTTACAAATATTTTTTTTTTTTTCACGTAATCCACATTTAGAAGCAACATATATTTAAGATAAGTTTAAGAGCAGGGTAAGTGACCTGCCCTCCCAAACTGCCCAGACAACGGGCATCTGCCTGGAAAATTGCACCCCTCTCCAGCCCCGGGCTCCTGCCAACCATTTCACATAGTAATTCAAAGTAAATACCTTTCAGTGGGTAATCCTGCCACAGCCACGTCTTGAAGTTCACTGAGGTCAAGGTTCTTAGGCTCAGTTAATGCAAGCGGTGATAGCTTTCCTTTGGCATCCTGGAGGGAGCTTTCGTGTTCTGAATTCATCTTGCTTGGCTGATTTTCAGCAACAGCGAGACCTGCACGTGCAGAATGCTCACCCTGCTCCATCACAGGGAGGGCTGGAGACTGATTTTTGTCCAGGTCTGCCTCCTGCTCTGCAGTGCTCGTGTTTATAGCTAAGTCTCCCTCAGCAGTGACTAACATCCTTGCAGTACCAGTTTCAGGGATGTCTCCACTTTTTTCCTTACCTGTCCTTGCTGTGCTTAACACTGTGTCAGTGTTTTCTTTCACGTCTCCCTCAGTCATACTGCCAGATTCTAGTTCACTGTCAGTTTGCAAGCAATCATCCTGGCTTACTTCAGTTTTTAAGTAATCTATTAACCCATGCACGGTCACTTTCTTTTCTTGCTGTGCATCTTGAGAATTCCCCGATGTTTCCAAGCATTTCCTATTTACTGCTTCGTCCTGTATCGTCTGCATGTCATTCTGAGACCTAATGTCATGCACAAAACTGCTGTGGATGTGTGCCTCCTGATCTTCCTCAGGTGACACATTGAAATTGTCCAGCAGTTTTTCATGATTGTACGATCCTCCCGGGACAAGCGCTGAGGCTGCCATGTCAGAGATGCTCTTGGCAATGTCTGGATCACCGTACTCACTTTTCTCCTGTTCATTTGGCTTAGGATCCTGGCACTGTGCGGTAGGAAGACTTACATCCTCTTCAGAGGAATCTGGTTCTGCATTACACTCTGTAATTAAGTTATTTCCCTCTGTGGCAGCAGCATCTTCTACGTCCCTGCCCTGTACATCGCCTGCAGAGATAACAGCTCCGGTGGCTTGCTGCTGGCTGTCGGAACACGCAGGGAAGTTCTCAGCTGCTGCCCCATCAAATGAAGCTGGTCCTTGCTTCTTTATCCCTAAGCTTATTAGCGATTCAGGATCAACGCCACCAGCACACACACCTTCCTCTCTTTCCATCTCACTGCTCTCAGTGGGTTTGCCTGGCTTTCGCAGATTTTCCCGGGCGCATTCAGCAGATGGAGCGCCATCCAAGCTAGGGACCACTTCTATACAGCCAGGGGGCTGCCTGCCTTCCTCAGTGTCCTGGAGACTTGCTGGTGGCAGCTCTGCCACTGTGTTTTCTCGTTGCAGAGATTTGCCCTCTGCAGCTTTGCGGGAAGTCTCAGTAGCTAAAGACAGCTCTTGCCCCTCTGCTTCTGAGGTGCCCTCGGGAGCAGCTTTGCCCGCCTTGTTTGGTTCTGAAAAGTTCTCAGCACCACGGAGTTCTGCTGTGTCCTTGGCCGCTGGACTCTGCTTGAAGCCTGCATGGTTTTCAGACAAAAGTTGGGGTAATTCAGCACTCAGTGTGCTGTGGACAGTTTTTTTAAAAATCTGGCTGATGTGCTCCCTGAAGTCTGGGATGCTGGAGCCAATGTCCAGAGAGCTGCAAGTCAGAGCCTCATGCTCCCTTCCAGAGTCCTCTGCAGACTGTTGGGAAACACTGATGTCTGCCCTGGTTATGTTATTATTCTCTTTTGAGAGCTCTTCCATTTTTTCTGAATTCCCAGGTTTCTCTAAGATCTTACTGTACTTGTCATCTACGCAGATATTGGTTGCAATTTCCTCATTACAGCCTTCTTGTGATGATGAAAGGCTCAGCAGCTTCCCTTCTGGAGTAGGGAGTGCTAACAGAGACTCTGCTGAACTGTCACTTTGCTGTTCTTTGAAGTTTAGCTCACTTTTTGTTTTTTTGGATTTAATTGCAGAGATCTCTTTCTTCAGCTTCTCAGAATTGAACTGTGCTAAGTTTCCAGTTCTCTGCCCTACATTCAAAGTCTCTGGCAGGGTGAAACTTCTGTCTCCATCACCCTGAAAACTTTGGTCTGGACAGTCTTTTTCACTCACACAAATATTCCTGGCAGAGCTGTTTTCTGAATTTGCTGCTTTACCTGTGCTTTCCCTGAGTGAAGAACCCAGGGATGCTGGCACTGGAGGCCGTGGGGGACCCTGCAAATTAGAGTTACCTTCTAAGGTGTTTTGGGATGCTACAACTTCCAGCTCATTATCCCCCCCAATTCCCTTGTCCATGTTGTTTCCAGGCTGCTGGCTGGGATGGCTGAGTGCAGAGGTCTGGGTAGAGGGGGCTGTAAAATCTGCTTGACAATAACCAGGCTGCTCTGTTGCATTTTGAGCGCAGCTGGATTTATCTGAGTTATCAGTGGGAATTACTTCCCTGTGTGCCTGTAAAGGTGAAGGAGATCCTTGTGCCCCTGGACTTGTATCAGGCTTTATATTGCTTGTTTCTGTGACAGAAGCACTGTCCTCACAACTCATCTCCGTGTTTCCATCTTTCTGTATGATTCCCCCATCAGCAGTCAGAATATTTTCCGAGTTTTTTGCCATTAATGGCATTTTCCTTTGAGTTTCTGGACGAGATATTTGGGGATCATTTTTCTCAGAATTATCAGAAGTATGTGCTATTTCTGTATCACTTGGCAAAGCCTGTGATGTGTTAGTGGCACTTGCTGAATCCTGTGTCCCTGGAAGAGTGTTTATAGCAGCAGCACCAGTATTATCCTCTCTCCCGCACACGCTGCCTGGCTGCTCATTCTTTTCAAGTTCTTTACAAAACACGTCTCTCTGACATGCTGCTTCCTGCTGCCTCGCTGAGATCAAAGAATTATCACCCTGCTCGGGCTTGCTTGAGTTTTGCTCACTGCAGCACTTTTCTTCTGCCTTGAGATCGGTTTTGTTTTGCTCCTTGCAATCTCGCAAATTAAGCGCGGTCACACCAGAAGCGTTCTGCCCGTGTTTGCAGCCGCTCACATCCTCAGCACTGCTGCCGTCCTTGTCCTGTTCTTTTGGCCTGTCAGAGCCACACCGGGGCGGTGCTGGACCCGGCACAGAAGATGGTTTATCAGGGCTGTTTGAAACATCCAGAGGTATTTCTGGTGCGTTGCTGTGATCAGCGCGGTCCAGGGGCCGCGCAGGTTGTAGCGCCCTTCCTCCGTGCTCCTGATCATCTGCTCTCCTGACAGCTGTCAGGCTGCTTTGGTGCTCCTGCTGTTCGAGTCCTGTGTTTGAACTCCAGCCGCTGTCAGCAGCAATAGACAGCTCTGCTTGCTCTGCCTGGGGAGGAGGAGCTGTTGGAACACCTGCATTTTCCCGCACCTCTCGGACGCTGCACTCCAGGGCCTCCGAAGAGCTGCACGTGTCCCTGTCAGAGGGGCAGTTGTTTGCAGGGACGTGGCTCTCACCCCCTTGCTCCATGGGAACTCGGTGATCAGTAAGTCCTGAAGTGCCGACTGCAGTTTTGGGGGGTTCTGAGCGAGCCATCTGTGTATTTCTGTGGCTTTCTGCAGCCACTTGCTCCAGCTGAGCTTGCACATCTGATTTGCATTCACTTTTCCGGGCCAAATCCTTGTCCTCCACAGAACTTTTCACTGCAGTTTGGTGCTTCTCTTGTTGAATACCCTCATTTTGATTTCCACCCCCAGCACTGCTGTGTGCAGCCGCAGGTTCCTGCTCTGGATCTCTGCGAGGTGCTTCAGTGATGTGACTGTTCTGTTCTTTGGCTTCCAGGGCCTCTGAGGCCTCCTTGGTTTGTCCCACACTCTCTGCCAACTCATTTAAGCCCTGGAGATCGAGTTTTAATTTGGGCATTTTTGCACTGTCTCCTGACTTGCTGGAGCTCTCAGGCTTTTCTTGACTCTCAGCTTTATGTTCAGATTCCAACATAGTTTCTCTAGCAAAAGCCTTTTCCCAGGACTCATCCTGCTTACTCTGCTTAATATTATTGTTCCCAGGGTGGAGGGGCAGTGAACTGTGTGCACCATCTAAACAAACCTTTTCAGTCCTGTTACAGCCTGACTGGTCCCAAGTTCTGCCTTCTGCCTCAGTGTTAAAGCAATCAAAACTCCGTGGGCATTCCTCCCTTGCCAGCTGTGGTGAAGCCATGAGTTTGTTCTCCAGGCCATCTGGGGCAGCTCTTTTCTCTTTGCTCATTTGTTGTTCAGGTTCACAACCACGAGACTGGGAATTGCCTTTGGGTAATTTAAAGTTACTGTCTAAATTCAGAGGCTTTCCCCCACCTGCTTCCCCCAGGTCACCTGTTGAAGTGTTGTCACAAAGATTGAATTTTTCAGGATCGTGTTCCAAGTGGGTATTTTCCATGTTCTGGTGGTAGCTACTAACAGAGCTCAATAATTTTCTTCCTGCCTCACTGGAGCCCTCAGGTAATTCACTGCTTTCTGACACTTGTGCATTCTCTGTTCTGATTCCATTTTTTCTTCCTGTTACATCCGCCCCCGTTTCTTTTTGATACAGCTCTGTGGATCTGCTCAAAGAAGTACTTAATGCATATTCTTCCAGTACTAATCTTTTATCTACCACTGAATTTTCCTTGGTGGGACTGATAATGCTTTCTGTTTCAGAAAGTGTGGTGCTTTCTCTAGACACATCATCAGCTTTTATAATTTTATTGCTATTGACTTCTTTTGGGCTTTCAGTTGTGACAGCTGATTTTTCTTCTTCTTCCTCTCTCTCAAATGATAAAGGCACACTGAAATGCTCAGCACTAACAAGCTCATCCTCCTTTTGAAGCTCTCTTTGAAAAAGGGGTTTGTTTTTTTCAGAGGCTGTTTTCGCTGCTTCACTCCTCGGTGGATCTTGAGGGCCATTTCCAGGCACATATTCCCTCGAAGGCTCTTCAGGCTTTGGTACCAGGAAGAGATTTGGAGGGCTAGAAGGCAATTCTGACACTAAAGTACAGGGTTCTGATTGCTTCCTTTTGCTTCCAGATAGAGCCTCATTCCCTTCAGCTGTTGTTTCAGCCCCCATCTGTAGATTACAGATCTCAGTGAAGCCCTGAGCATTCACAATTGCTCCAAATTTTTCGCTGTCTGAGCCTCCTGTTGCTGGATAATTCGGGATTAAGGTTTCCTTTTTCATTAGCAGACCCTCTCCACCATCTGTGTTCTGTCTACCTTGCTGCATTACTGCCTGCAGCTGACCTACTTCCAAAACTCCTTGCTCCTGCTCGGCCTCCTGAGCAGTAAAATAACCTCCTGCTGCTTTGTCCTGGGGAAACGTGCTGACATGTGGCTCCCTCATGCCACCCAGCTGCTCGTCCTGCCGGAGCGATCCTAATTCACTCGAACTCATTGGTGTGGCTCCTTGCATTTCTGTGAGTGCTGCCGCAGGGCCGGGCTCCAGGCGTGGGATTCTGGGCTCCTTCTCACTGGTTCTGGTAGAGGAGGCAGCACTACTGTCCACAGACTGGGCATGTGCTACTCCCTCCTCTTTGTCATTCACTGGACCGGGTGATGGCCGTGCTCTGTTGCAGTCTGAGGTGTGTAATTTGTCATTGCAGTCTGAGGTGTGTAATTTGTCACTGCTGCCTGTGACACGTTCTCCAGCACAGTCTGCGAGAGGCACCGAGACAGGCAGGCTGCTCTCCCTTGCTTCAGCAGAGTGCTTTAAGGAATCTGTTTGTCCTACTTGCTCTTGCAAGGCAGTGTTCTGTCCTGTCCCCTCTGAAGACACCGTGCTGGGATTTGGGTTGGACAGCTCTTCAGCACTGTGGCTACTGATGCCTTCATTACCGATGCTGCCAACAATGGAAACGTTTATTTGTTTCATGTCAATAAAGAAGCAAAGAATAAGAAGCAAAGAATAAAACCGTTCTGTGCCACTGATGTTTCAAAGCCATGCAGTGCATGCACTGAGAAGCTGCTAATCTGCTTTCAGGAGTTAAACCATCAGACACAGTGATTTAAATGCTCATTGCTCTGTGAAGTAGGTTCCCAGTCTTACCTGAGAGCCACCGTGCTCATGGCATGCATTTTAACCATTCCAAAACCTTAGCTGAGTGTGGGGAGAGGGCACACGCATCTGACAGACTAAAGGAGCAACAGGGGGAAAACTGGAAAAAAAAATAATACTGGAAAGACCTGCAATACCTCAAAGAAAGGCTTCTTGTTTCTGCTTCTAAGAGACTACTTTGCCAAAGCTAGGCAGTAAGTGCTGTTATCTGGCTGTACCCGAGCGTGTAGCAGAAGATTAAGGAGGGCCCATCTGCTGAACGTTTTCTCCAACTAATCAGCACAGTTGATTCTCACCAAAAGGTCAAAGGGCTCACCCTGCCGAACGTGGGATGCTGCTGTGCCACTATCCACACCCGATGAGTTCATTTCATTGCAGTGTTTGATTTCAGTGCATCTAAGCTACAGCCCTTGGAGTGATCTCTTTCTCCACCCATTAAAGATAAGATAGAAAAAATGGAATCAGAGATGACTAACTGCGAGAAGGAAAAGTTATTTTAAGTATTTTTCACTGTGTGGGCCTCAGTTTTCCACACCGAGGTTTGTAGGCGATGAAAGAGGTTAACCTTGTTCTCTCACTCACCTTCCATGCCTGGGCATGGGAATATGGAGAGAAACATCTGTTTGAAACTGAATGTAGGATTGTACAGAGGAGCAAGTGGCAGTGTTTACTTGACAGGAAATAATGAATCCCAAGCAAAGCAGGCCACAGATAACACACTGCCAAGTGCTGGGTGGTCAGTGCAGAGCTGCACAGGGGGAGGTGGCTCAGAGTCCATCCCTGCAGCTTTGCCTCAGCTTAGCAGTGACAGGTTACATCTCAGAAATTCCAATTCCCCTTTAGACTGGAGCTAGGAAAGATGCTTAAAACACCTTCTGCAAGGCCAAGCATAGATTGGATTTTAAGTAATCTCCAGAAATCTGAGAAGCCTCTCTCTGCCTCTCTGCCCAAGTTTTACACACAAAATACTTGATGGAGAAGTGAGTCAGCGACCAGCTCTGGGGTCCCTACAGATTAGGTTTGTGTTTATGCAAACACAGCCTCTTGGGGTGTGCTACCATGCACAAAATGCACTTCCAGGTGGGGCCAAACCCACTCCTTGTACTGAGAACTGCCCAACAAACAATTGCTTTAGGGACGGCTGCACCTAAAGCTGAATATGAGTCTGTCTTAGGTCCTAAAAACATTCCTCAGAGTCACTGCAGTGGAAAATAAACTAGTCTTTAAAGAGCCACTGGAATTTGCCTGTATTAAAGCTAAGCCTCAAATCTAAGGTAAAATATCTGTAACTTACAATTCATATATAGTTTAAACAAGCTTCAGCAAAGCTTGGCATTGGTTCGAGCACTTAACTCATAACACCAATACATTCTATTTAAACTTTCAGAAAATAGTTTTGCCCAGAGAAATTTTTCTTTCCCTAGCCCACTGAAAACATCCATATACAGCTTACTGACACTGGGCATACCAGAGATGGCAATACAGTATTTGGTATCTGCTGGATTTCTGACAGCATGGGGCATGACAGGTCATGAGCAAACAGCAGGGACATGCCAGGAGGCTTTCCCTCAGCAAGGAATACACTTTGTTATTGATGTTAATTTTGCACTCAGGGAAGCTTAATTAGAAGAGGAGGGACAGAAACCACAACACGGAAATAGGGAGGGGGTGGAGAAGTGGGAGTCAACTGTTATTCCAGCTTTTTGCTGTGTTGCAAGTCTATCTTCTTACTGCCTAAATTGCTCATTAGCTGTTTTGTGCCCAGGGTTCTTCACCCTGGAAGTGAGCTCCTGTCAGAGATGCTGTGATCAGGAGGAGAACAAAACTGAGTGGAGGTTGAGGGGGGGCAGCCCCTCTAACCTCCTTGAAACTGAGCACTGGAAGTAGTAGAAAACACCATCTACAGTTACAATTGCTCCTTATCATTTATCTTAAATCTCTGATTGTTTATGTGTCATTAATCCCATCTGTCAACAGAGCTGGAAAATGCACAGTAATAAATCTGGGATGGAAATGTTGGTAATGTTCACTATATAGAACATTCATCATGATATAGTTGCGTTTTTCAGATTTCATCTGACTGAATTTTCTCTAAGACTTTAACACACGACTTCTTTGTTACATTAGACTTCTGTTTGCAGCTATTAAATATGAAACAGTTCCAAACACGTCTGAAGTTAATATTCTTGACTGCAATTTCTAAACCCATGAACCATCTACTGCCATGCTGGTAGCAACTTTGTCAAGAGCCATAGTAATAAACTTGTGACTTAGCAGGTTCAAGGGAGACGACAATCCTATGAACTGAGTTCAGCATTATGAATCAATCAAAACAATTTTTCTGGTATTCAATAATGCTGAAAAGTTGTTCATGTTACTCAGGAGCAGATGAAGGAATTGGGACAAGTTTGTAATTAATGTATGCTGAACAGAATTAAAATGGCAGTGCAGGCACAGGCTGTGACAGCGAGTTAAACCATCACTAGCACAGATTCATTATCTGTGCTGCTGCAGCTCGTTCCAATGTTTTATTCAGGACATAACACAACTGAAAGGTTTGAGTTTTCAGCCAGTAGGATAGGCCCAGACTGACCTGTTGGGATATCTCTGTTCATGTTTCTCCCCCTGATGGAACTAACAAGGAAAACTGTACAGGGAACATATCCCACATCTTCCTTTTCATTATTTGCAATCTTGCTTTTCTGTCTGCAAGATGTGCTGGGGTTAGACAAACATCTGTTGGGAATGCCTTAAGCACAGTTGATCCTGCTTTAGGGCAGAAGGATGGACTGGATGACCTCTTAAGGTCACACCTAGTCCCATTATCTTCCACTCTTTTTAAAGGGAATAACACTACTGGGAAATTACACCACATGCTGAGGATAATTCCCCTGAGTAAAACCCAATCTACATTAAATCAATAATTACTTGCAGGGAACATGTATTTTTAGACAACCCATTTAATACAATCAACATAAAGCTATGACCCTAAAAGTTGGTGGTTTTAAACACAGGAAAATAAAGTATGTTCGTTTTTGTGGGTAATCTGACCTATCTCAATGTTATTAAGGAGAAAATTCATTCATATTTAAAACAAAACATGCAAACGACAAAGCATGGAAGAGTATTCGAGTTCCTCATAGTTCATGTAGAGTTTAGGGCAGAAAAAGTCATTTTGCTATGAATAATTGCTGCACATGACTGATGATGTTAAAAAAAAGAAAATGCAGTCATGCAAAGACATAGGTGCATCTGTAGCTTGAAATATGTGTCCCACTGCACTCAAGAGTTACCAAGGGGAACTTTTCTCTCATCTTAGAAGTTAAGCACACAGTTAAGAATTTGCAATTTCAAGGCCCTAACATGCTGACCATATGAATACTGTACTTCCAGTTACAGCATCAAATAACGAGTTAAATCTTTACATGCCTAGAATGTTTGTTTTGCATAAATAATTATTGCCAATCTGCTTGTTTGGAAGTGCATTGCCAATTTAGCAATTATTTTTTAATACCTGCAGTTAGCCTCTTCCACCATCAGAAGATATTGTGGCAAGTCTGAATTTTTCTGGAAAAATTTAGGAGTCCCACCCAGTTACTAAGATGTTTTTTTAGGAGAGAACTGCCTGGTCTGTGTTTAGGGTGTGAAGCTATAAAGGATGTAAAGAAATCGATGATTTTTGGTGCACATCCCATAAATACTTCCAGATTAAGAGCCATACCCAGTCTACCAGCCATAAACACTTGAAGTCACAACTCCCATTCGTCTGTTTTGTCATCCACAGCAAAGACAAAGGGCCAGGAGATAAAACCAGCAGCAGCCAGACAAAATCTCTGGCATTTAGCATTTACTATCTGAGTGGGAGTGTGTGTGGAGGGGGAGTTACAGATGCCCCAATACGATAAGTGTACTGGATAAACAGCAAGAAATGAAGATACCACAACAGAAAATTGTAGATAATTCTAAATTTCCACTTCTAATTCCTTTTCTCCCCTTCTGAAACATGCAGTAGTTGTTGAAAGGGCAGGCAGCCCTCCCAACGTAGTCACACTTGTGAGGGAAAGACATCAAGCGCCAAAGCCTCTGGATCCCAGAGGTCACATACGGTTGCCATCCACACTGATGTAACTCTGAGCCTGAGTGATTATATTCCCGGGAGCAGGAGCCTGAAATCTGAGGATGAATTTAGAAGGCACCGAGGGGAACAAATGCACAGCCAGCTCTGCAACCACAGCACATGTACAGCTGCCTCTCAAGTGTTTCTGTTCTCCTTCCACTGACACATCAGAGATCAGTGCCTACATTTTGGGTTTAACGCATTCGGACACATTGTGCTGGAGGACTCGAGTTAAGGAATCCTGCATTTTAATCTGTCCCTAAGAGGTACTGAAAGTTAATGAGGAACATGGAGTTCATTTCCATATTCCCTTTCAGAAACAAAACGAAAGAAAACAAGTGACAGTTTTAGAGACAGAACAATTCGATGTTTGGACTTTTCAGTGTAAACAAACACATGAGAAATCCATCATCGCTAAAGGGCTGCTAACAGCAGCCAGACTCCCCCACCCTCCCTGTGCATTTAAGCTTTCAGGAAAAAGTGAAGCAGGAATAATGATCTATACGATCCTCTGGGGAGCCGTCCTCCCCTTCTCCCCCACCCCCGGTCACTTTTCACCTCCTTGTTCCATACACAGAATAAAACGCAGGCCCTGCAGTATTTTAAGTATGACCAAACTAAATTATTCTAACATTAGAGAGGTAAGCTGCACTACTGCAACAAGCACGGCCAGATCTCCATTTCCAATTCCAGGAGCGGCTCCTGGTCTCCATCTGAGACACCCGGAGCATCAGCAGGAAGCATGGCACTGCCAGGCTGTCCCACAGGATGTGTGGCGGCTTTGTCACCCCACAGCGGCTCTGTGGGTCCCACGGGATCTGTGCGCTGCACTCCGGCTGGGAGAGCAGCCAAAGTCATCCACAAAGAGCACTTATTTCCCTGAACTCCTTCTGGCTGTGTATCTTTTAATTGGATGTGCCTGCTTCTTCCTAAACCTGTTGGAAAAAGTGCCTCTGGGGTAGGGCTGTCCAGCTGAGGATTCCCCAGGAGAAAGGCATGGTTACACCTCACACGGACACCACTGCAAAGCCCGAGGCTTCCTAACTGTCCTGGCTCTTCAGCGTTTTTATCCCGCGTGGAAAGCTCACAGATAAATTACTGATCATCTTATTTTCTGCACACAGTAACAGGTAAGAGAAAATGGGTCTGGAACAGACTCTTCTAAAGTGAGAGCCACAGACATTTTGAGTTCCAAAAGGCAAGAATTTAAAAGTGACTGAAACTCCTTGTGAGAATTTGTGGAGGATAGAAGGAAGCCACCCCGAGGAAAAGCCAACGTGGTAATTTTCCGCCCAGAGATCCTCCACCCGAGGGTGGCAGGTCACACGCTCTTAAGACTCTCAGAGTTCACTTCAGGGTGGAAAAGACGCGCTCAAAGCAGCATAGGGGAGCGAGTTAAAAATAAACAGCTGGAATGTGGAACTTCAAAGATTTTCCGTTTATTGTCTTTGTTTCTATTTTGGCAGGATGTAACTTAAAAGACACCCAAGACAGGCATGTGCCAGCAGTTTCAGGAGCAAGGCTAAATAACAACTAATTGCCCGAGCTCCCGCCCATCTAATAAGTTTCCTGAAACAAGAATCCTATGAATCCTTTCAAGCTGACTCATCCCTGTAACATTCATCTCCCACGAGTCAGAATTTTGCATGCTGCAGTGCAAAGCTGTTTTAGCCAGCTCGAATATAAATCTAAGTGTTCTAGGTGCTCACATTTTGGAAAGGAACCCCTACAGAATTGCCCTTATTCCATTTTTGAACAGCACTTTTTTGTTTTTTAAATGAGAATTAGTTACAGAATAGGATAAAGTTACTATGCTCATGTTAAAAAAAAAAAAGCAAGACTGCACTTGCTGCATGCAAGCCACAAATATTCCTGCCCAAGATAAGAGTCTTCACTGTGGCAGGTGGATGCTGGTACAAATGCTGTCTGTTATTGTGAAGTTCCACCTACTACTCCACTTTGCAGGAAGGTTAGTCATGATAGGTCTACTGTAAATATCAGCACTTAGCAGTGTTCATCATTTCCTCTCTTTTCCCCCCTTCCCATAACCTGCATACTGATCAGAATAGCAGAAAATTACTGTTCTGCCGTCACAAATCAGAATGCATCGTTTTTTTTAAGTAGCTTACTTGTTTATAGAAAAAATTGTGTTTTCTTCAGTAGGACAGCGTGGTCACACACAAACAGTACAGTGATTATGCACAATACCATCAGGAGAAACTACAAACTAAAGGATACATGTGCTATTTGTTAACTGGAATAACAAACAAAATACACATTAAAAACCTCATTCTGTTCAATTTTACATCATTACTCCAAAATTTGATTTTTTTTCTAGGTACTGGGAATGACATGTATGGATTCCCTCATTAGAGGCACTCAGAGACAGGAGAAATTCATCCAAGAAAAAGCTGTGTATAGACCTGGTGTTCAACAGTAGAGTGATGCCGGGTTACACAAGCCATGCATGTCTAGGAGAGAAGTAGGACCTTTCATCACTTTAAACTTCATACCTAAATACCTTTATCACTGTAAATCGACTTAGCAGCCTTAGTCTGGCTCAGACTCTATTATTTTCAGTAGATAATTAAGATGTACCAGTGGCAGTTAGAAGAGATAGAATTAATAGCAAATATCCTCCCGTGTGAGTGCTGAAGTGTGAGAGCTCCACAGCACAGCCAAACTGTCCCTTCCAGGAAATAAGCTGCTCTTTTTTTGTAAATCCTTTTTAGATTATGTCATGTGTCTGAATGTCCCTGAAATGTCCTCAGTGTGGTCAATGATGATCTTATTTAATACCTAAATTAGGACTTCAACTGCCACAGACTGTTGCATAATATCAACAATTTTTAAATAGACTAGACTGGAGTGGAATGGAATGGAATGGAATAGAATAGAATAGAATAGAATAGAATAGAATAGGATAGGATATTGGAAGGAACCCACTATTGTCCAACTGCCTGAGCACTTCAGGGTTGAGCAAAAGTTAAAACAAAGACTCTTCAATGTTGCTGTGTCTCAGATGAGAGTTTATTAGTACAAGCAAAAAGCATAGAAGGTTTGGGTCAAGGGTCACTACAACAGCTGGAGCCTGGTTTAGAGTTATGCAGTAAGGCAAGAAAGTCACTTTGGTGAAGAGTGAGTAGTCTGGTGGTGTCAGGTTATTTTGAGGACTGCATCATCATCATCTTCATCATCATCATCATCATCATCATCCATCAGGATGACAGAGCTTGAAAAATCAGTTACACATGAATAGAACCAATGAACAGCCCCCAACTATCAACAGCATCAGGGCTGTTCACAGGAAGAAACTTCATGTCTTACCTTGTAGGTCCTGGGCTCGATGGGGATAAGCTCCCAGCCAGTGGCACAGCAGCAGCAAGAGGATCTGAGATGTCCTGACATCCAGACTTTTCTGTGCTGTTTTTCTGAGGGCTCCTTTTAAAGTTGTGGCCATTACCAGGAGGTTGGCCTAATTCTGAATCTTGTGGAGTGTTCTAGAAGGAAAAAAGAGAACAATTTAAATAGTGCTGCTGTTTTGGAGAACACATAATCTTAAGGGGTTTTGTTCTGCCCACTGCCAGACAACCTCTGAGGTGGCTTTCACTACTTTGATGGAACTTGCAGGTTCTGAAGCCAAGCCATTTACTTTCCTAACAGCAGAAAAGCAGAAGAAAGTGGATGAGCCAAAAACAAGTGCTAGGAAAAGAAGAGGGAGAGAAGAATGCAACAATTGTTCTAAAGCAGCCAGGGCCTTTACTGACCCAAGGAGGGTATCATCTTCTCCTTTTCCAAGCCTGGCAAATGCTTCCTTGCTAAGCAGGTTTAAAATGAGAGAGGATAGAAACAGGCTATACACTTGGACACTCATAGTATTAGCAGTATATTTGGAGTTAAGTTAGATATAAAGCCAACGTCATTCAAGACCCAGCACTTGAATCCAAGTCCAGATTCCTTCCCTCCCACTTCAACAAAACTCAGAATGCCTCTGAACTGAAACAGAGGGCTTGATTCTTCACCAGGCTGCCCTTCTCTGATAACAGCTACAGGAAATGCTGGAGTTTCTCTAGTCACAGCTAGAAATGCTATTAAACAACCATGGCTATGCTGCATCACCTCTTCTCAAAGGGAAATAATTACCTGGGATCTTCATCCATGGAGATATGCCTTTACATGAGTGGATTTTTTTGTTTTGTTTTTATTGCAAACTATTGGTTTTGCTGCAGGGAGGGAGAGAGGCCTGTGCAAGCACCAGGGTTACAACAGGTAGTGGCACCTTCCTGCTGATTTTTTTTTTTAAGAAGAAGAAGTATCTTTAAAAGGTGAAGAAGAGCTGGAAAGGGCTGCCCTGAAGAGTAGCTGAGGATGTTCTTTGAGTAGAGCAAAAGAACTGGAGTAATGGAGAGAAACAATCAAGTGAAAAGCAAAAAAGTCTGAACGAAGGCCTTTTTCAAATCCTGTGGCACATCAAGCAATAGTTAAAAAGAAGGAAAGCTGCTTCATCAAATCACCCTTAACATAAAGTCACTGTTGTTTTAATTCTTAATTGTAGCTGTGAAAAGGCACACTCAACCTAAAGACACATAAGTGTATTTACTGATGGCAGAACCACTGCAGGGTGACACCAGAGAGTTTCAAAGCACAGTACACAATTCCTACTCATCTCTTGGGTTTTTTTGCCCTCAATTTTAATGTTTGTTTTGTTCTAGCAGTAGTCAATAAATTGCAGCGAGCTGTTGTTCAGAGAATTACAGTGCTCTGCGTGAGCACGGTGTGCTCCCACACAGCCAAAGGCTTCTCGAGCTCAGAGCCAGGAATGAGACACCCAGTGGATGAGCAAAGCCCGTGTAATGAGCAAATGAAAAGGTCAGGGCATACTGAAAATACAAAAAGACCTCCTTTATACTTAAGACAAATTTGATTAACTCTCGTATCCTCTGCCTTTCCCTGGAGGAACCCCTTCACTGCAGCTTTGTTTGCAGGAGTCTCCTTTATCTCCCCACTTTCCGCTGGGAGAGACCAAGGGCTCTTGGTTTCATGATTGTGAAGCACTTACCCAGCATGTGCTGACATCTGGCATTTAGAATATTTATCTAAGCATATATGTTGGCTGCAAACCCAGAGTATATGGCAAAAAAATACTAAAACATCCAGAATTGTACAAGGAAATTTGTTTCTTCCAGCCAGGAAAAAAAAAAAAAAAATAGAGCTGAGTTAGCTTACAGGGCTCTGTTTTGCTTTTGGTGCGGCCCTGCTTTGGTTTGCAGGAGAAATCTGCATGGAGAATTTATTTCAGCATGCAGAGAGAAAGAGCTGGGAAAAAAATGTGTTATTAAATTAATTACCAGGAAAAACCCCCAATCAGTGAGTGGGTAAACTCCCATCCAGCCAGGTGAGGCAGCCACAGTGCCCTGCTCTTATTTAGTCCATGTATCATGAATCTTGAGAGGTACAGGTGTGTCAGACCCAGAGCTGGGCCACAAACAAATGCCTCACAGTAACAGCCAAATTAAAAAATAATTTTCAGGCCCCTTGCAGACAGAAATTACTCCCTTCCTTTCCCTTTCCCTTTCCCTTTCCCTTTCCCTTTCCCTTTCCCTTTCCCTTTCCCTTCCCTTCCCTTCCCTTCCCTTTCCTTTCCTTAATATTGAGTCCTTGGACTTAATATCCAAACAAAAACACCAGGAGGGGCAGATTCAGAAGGAGAGAGAAAGATCACAACAAACCACGTCAGTTATGTGCACACATTTGAAGACTACATGTAACATTTTCCATAGGTTGTTTGGGGCCAGGGGACTGGAGGGTTTTTTTTGTTGGCTTGACTGGTTTTGACTTTTTTTGTTGGCTTGACTGGTTTTGACTTTTTTTGTTTTTAAATAGTTTTGTGCTTTCAGGGAACTAATATCTAAGAAGTTGCAGTTCATCCCCTAAGTGACTGACATTGGCCACAGAAAAATCTGACCCTTGTTTTTCCAATTCATTACCAAATTTAACACGTATTAAAACAATCTTAGCAGCACAGGCCCTGCTGGAGCAGAGAGGAGTTTGAACTGTGGACACTCTTTCTTTCTTTCTTTCTTTCTTTCTTTCTAGGCTGTCAGGTGTTTGATCAAAAAGCAAAGTTTCCCTGTTATCTAGAAAGGCAAAAGCACACATATATGTTCTAAAGAAGCTCAGAAGAGTATTTTAGCAATAATCTAAAATGAATCTTAATGTAGATATTTACATGTAAAATGAACTACTAGTAGGCCAAGATACAGAAAATCTTTATATATTGGTTTTCTACATTTAATGTATTCATGTAATCATCCCAAAAGAACATGCTTTGTGACTCTAAGCCAGACAGCAGAAAAACATAATTCAATTTTTCGATTAATTTTTTTTAAATTTAGGCTAGTTATGCAAATCAGGTGCTGAACTAGCTTTGCATAGTGTGCTTTTTTATGTTTTTAATTAACATGTGTGAGAACAATTAGGAAGACTATGTTTTGTTCACAAGTATCATCAGAAAGCTGTAGTTAAATAAATTACTTTTGAGTTTCAATACATGCAGCCTCTGAAGTGATTGACTACAGAAGCTTGCAGCTAAATTTGTTCTGTATTTGTTTCCAGTGTAGCCTACTCCTATTTGAAAAGGATTCTCATTACAAAGAGTGAATTAACTGAAAGGTTTAAATGATTATACTAAAAAGCAGAACACAGAGGTTCTCAGCATTTTTAAGTCTAGGATAATTAAAAAAACCCAACAACAAACCAGCTAGGTTTGTCTCAGAGAGTGTACAAACATCAGGAGGAAAACTAAACAGCCCATACTTTTTTTCCCCTTTAAGGCAGCACAATATTCAAATGAATACAACTGATTCTCCTGAAATATGCAATGTAATTTGCATTAAACTCTTCCAGAAGCACTGGAGTCTGCAAGAACACAAAGTAAATCTACAGGATCACTTTATTTTCCCAATGACTTTGAACAGGATGCTAAAAGAGAATTTAAAAAAAGGAAGAGGACTCCATTAACACTGTAGCCAAAAGGATTATGTGCACTGCTGCACTGAAGTTATCATACCAGAAAGAAATTCCTTTAATGCTGCCTGGGAGCCTGTGGAGAGCCCAGCTCCCAAAACCCTGACTCTCCCAGTTCAAAGCCACGGCAGCAGCATCAGGCACGGCCCCAGCCTCGTGTTCCAGCCACCCCAAAGCCCCGAGTTTCCCAGCACAGCACCAGGGCACAGAGCACAAGGCAGCTCTGCTTCCAACACCCGGCATTCCCACTCGACCCCCTCAAACAGGCGAACTTGCTGTGACTCCCCTTCCTCCTTTCTCTCACTAAAAGTTGCTTCCTCTTCCATCTGCCCTCTGCCACATTCCTCCATTAAGCACATCCTTTTATAGCAGTTGCTGGAACGTGCCAGAGCTCTGAGCAGCTCTGAGTAATCTTTGAGGAGTTACATTAAATTTCCATTCCCACTAACTCCCTCTGGTTTAGTGGAGGGGAAGCTGGAGCAAGCCTTTGGAAATCTCAATCAATAAACCAGAAATTGCCTTTCCTTTTTCTCCATGTCTTCCATTACAAGCTGGGGTGTGGGGTTAATAGTTGTTTTTTTTAAGAAAAAGTCTGCCTGCTAGAGGTTGTTCACATGGTTGGGAAATCAGGGTTTTTAAATGGCTCTTGAAATATTTTAAGACAGAACAGGTTTTTTTGGAGCCACCTTTTCACTCTTCTGGATTTTGTTGCTGTTGTTCTGCAGGAACAGTAACCAAGTAGTAAGTGAGAGTTTTAAAACTTCCTATCTTTGGAGAGTCCTTGTCTCTCCCTTGTTTGGAGAAGTGGTACCAAAATACATAAGTAGACAGTGAGTGGATATTGCTTTAACAACCGGAACTTTGCAATCAAATCAGCAAACTCTGGTCAGCAAAACCAGTGATCCATCACAGGAGACTAACAAATATATTGAGCCAAGCTTGAACTCCACGTGACACTTTACATCTGAAGAATTACACTAAAACTCAGTTTTACCACCTTGCAAGGGAGCTTAATGTGATTTTAGCAAATAACAGGTGCATTAGGACCCCTTTCTGAGAGTGGCTGGGGTACAGCAGTTTGGAGGGGATGCTTGTCATGACCACTTCTTGTTTTTCTTGCCAAACATCATGATTACTTAATCAGTTGGATGTAATTACGACATGATCAGATAGGAAGAGCAGACTCCATCCTTCAGGGAGTCTCTGTATAGAATTTTGCAATTACAGTAGATTTTTTCTTTAATCAGTAATGGTGTCATTTGCTATTGCTTCTGGCGTGGTTTATTTGTCTCTCACGGGAGTAGAATTTTAAGTTCATACCTATTCTGATTAAAACCCTCAAAGGGGCAGGAATGCAAAAATTGGCATTTGCTTCTCATCTAATTTAATTTGCTTCTCACAAACAGAAGAAGCAAAGCAAACTGTGATATGGTAACAACGGTATTTGAAAAATTCTGACTACAGCTTTTGATTGTTCGTACCTACAACCTTCTCTTAAGAGATAAAGGGCTGCTTTTCCTCCTGAGAAACACCTCCTGAAATGGCTCTGGCTGTGAACACAAAAATAAGCACTGGTGTGTGTAGGGGGGTGTGTGTATACTTATATATTTATAGTCCCCATCTCATCCTTGATTTAGCTTTTTTCCCAGAACACACAACCTCCTCTCAGCCACGACAGGAACAATTCAAACCTTCAGGCTTCAGTGCTTGTGTTTATGACTCTTCCAGTCCACTGAGGGCACCAAATTGTTTATCTTTAGCTTCTTGTAATGTCAACATGGGTGTCTTCTCAGCAACCTAAGAAGCCTCGCTATGTTGGAGGAATATGCACTGAGCTAAATGAAGCATGGCTGTGTAACTCCTTCGTGGCTCTTGTTAGCTTCGTCTTTCCACACATTTAATGTGATCTGTGGTCAGCAAGCAAAGGAAAATTCACATTTATCTCTGTATTTTCACTACTCTGGCTGCAGTTGTTTTCCTTTGTCCCTTTCCTGACGTTGGTGAAGGCCTGTGTTATTTTCTTAAGGATAGGAGGTGTGTATGAGACATGGTGGGAGAGAGAGGGAATAAAGGTGATGATCTTGGGAAGCAAATCTTCATCCCATAACTCGCAATTTTCAGTCACTATAGTTTTAGCTAAAGCAGCTTTCTGCTGAGTGGTTCTCAGCAGCCTGGCAATAAATGACTTGAGAAGAGGCTATTAGGTTCAAATGAAGTACTATTAGGAAAATAATCTGCAAATTGAGTCCCAAACTCTGTCATGCTTCCCAGACAACAGTGTTTGCCTGCCTAGTAATTTCATAGCTGTGGAAAATGCAGGTCCAACATTTTCACACTATTTCTTAAATGGAGAAATGTAGTAAATAATTACAGAGGAACTTTGTAAATATAAAATATTTTTCCTTTTCATCTCTACCCATAAATTCACACGTCCCATGAGAAATGATGATGGCTTTACAGTTGTGAAGGAAGCTTTAACCATTAATTCAGAAGAGAAGGACCAGTCTTCCAACTTCCTTTTCACTAAACTTTCCAATTAAGAACTCTGCCACAACTTTGAATCTTCTTCTTTCATCCCCTCTCCTTCACTCACAGGAAAGATGTAAATAATAATGTGAATAATAATTATTCATTGCAGTGAGAAGTGACCCAGAATTTGCTGCATTTGCATAAAAGGACATACAATTCTCTGAAAACACACAATGTTCTTTTTGAGTAAACTCAAAGAAATACTTGACATTATTTACCATAGAACACTGGACAGGAGTAATTATCACTGGAAGTAAGAGTTAATTTATGTGGCACTGGAGATGTGCTAGCACTTTGTAAGCATCAGGAATGGACTGTAGCCAACTGACAGCGACATCCTGATGTTCACTGGATGAAATGGAAGGAAAAGTGAAAGAGAATCATAATTCAGGGAGTAAAAGTGGTGGATCCCAGTGGACACAACAAACCCAGAGAAGAGCCCGTGTAGGGCAACAGCGAATCGCATTAAAATGCTATAGGCAAAATTACTGTGCAGAAAATTGGGAATGCATTTTTGCTCCCAGCTGAACATTAACAGTGGAATGTATACAGATGTTCTCACACTATTTAAAAAGTATGTAAACACCCAGCGTGAGCCCCAGAGCTCAGAGGGATTTGCCCAGTTCTCGTCTGTGGGAATGGAGGCGGAATGCCGGGACAGTGCTGCTGATGAGCCCAGCGCCTCCTCTGCTGATCCCTGTAGCGCCAGGATCTGGAGGGAGAACCGTGGCAATTAACAACGGCCATCAGTTCAGAGATGTTCAGAGAGTTCTCAGTTCAGAGAGACTGAAATAAGCTGAAAGATGGGAAAAGCAATAATGCAGAATATTAACTGCAGGATGCTCAGCAGTCAGATTTGTTCATAGGAAATAAATGGAGAAATCCGAGCAGGATCACAACACGACACTTCAGACGAGCACCAGACTCCGGAGAAGTTGTGGCCCCTCTGCCAAGTGTTGCCTGTCTTGCACATTTCACAGCAGAAAACAGGAACAAAAGGATAACCACACATTAAGATGTATGTTTAAAGAGAAATGAACAATTACAGAGATGTGGAATAACCAGCTTTGTTTGCTTTTTTGCTTATTCAGAAAACCAAGAAGAAGAAAGGATAAAGCAAAATATGTAGTAATAACTTCTGTGTAACTTGACTTTGAAATTCCCTCTCCAACTCTGGGGCAAAAGATGCGTTACTAGAACTTCAATTCAGCAGCAGTTTTCACCTTCAAAGAGCTTTACAATTACTAGGTAACTTTTACTTTTTTGTAATTGTGAGAAAGGCTGTGGAATATGACAGTGCTCCTCTTCAGAACTGAGTAGCAAGAATTAAAAACCAGAGTTAAAAGTATTCCATATTAGAAAACCCAGCCTATTCAAGCTTTAAAAAATTTTATGCTCATGTCTCCAGTTAGGAACCCTTTCTGTTTTTAACATCCTCCACCCACCCCTTTAAAATGAGAGCAAAGATGCCCTGGTAAATGGCATCATTCCAGTAGATGGGAGCCCAAGATAAAAAACAATCAAGGAAGTCAATAATAACCCTGTAATGTGCAGTCACTTTGGGAGCTGTCCCTGAGCACTCTGCACAACCCCCTGGAGCAGCATGGACGAGGCTGGGCTGCAGAGATAACACCTAAGATCACTCTCCATCTCACAGAGCATGTGCCTCACTCTGTCTGACTTTTTAGGTGGCAGATTTGTTGGTCCTGCTCAGATTGGTCTCATTTCTAAGTGTAGCTTTCTTAGGTGGAGCCCAGACAATCCAGAGGTGCAGGGCTGAGGAAGTGCACAGT
The DNA here is from genome assembly GCA_013399195.1 of Dicrurus megarhynchus. NCBI lineage: Eukaryota > Metazoa > Chordata > Aves > Passeriformes > Dicruridae > Dicrurus > Dicrurus megarhynchus. The sequence continues at coordinate 1,089,681 of VXAD01010086.1, read as the reverse complement.
TACATCAGCCTCTGTGAAACTATGAGTGTTTTCCTTTTATTAAGGCCATGTAGATGATTTTTGGACATTTAGCCATCCAGAAAAGTCAAGGAAAAGAAGACACTGTCATTCCTCCATGATACCCTGTTCATTTAGGTGGATTAAGAAAGATCTGTTTCATGGGCAGCACAACAGCTGAGACCTTCTGCAGTTCCATAAAGTGCAGTACTTTCCAAAGCTTGCCATTAAAGAACACCTCCCTTACTTCACCTGTATTTTGCCTGCTAAAGGCTGGATCCCAAGCATCAAACTGGGTCAAAATATCTGTTCTTCCAGAATGCTTCTTTTTCAATTTAAAGATCTGCTCTTCATGGAGAATTTTACTTTTCAAGGAAAGTGCATCCTAAAACCAGCTTGTATTTAATTCAGCATAAGCCCAACAAGCTGTGCCACTGTAATAGGGCAGGGCACAATCCTAAAATCTCTCAGCAGCTTGGACTTTGTGTGCTTTACAGCTAAACAGAACATGGTTAGAATATGTGAAATCACTTTGTTAAATATACTGCTGGCCCCAGCCTTGTTTTATTCAAGCATCATCTTTGCTCATTTCCACTAAATTTAGATGATATTCTCCTCAGAGGCTGGTCTTTACAAGACAGAACGGGTATTTACTTTTTCTCTAAGTGTCTACTGCATTCTTCCTAGTAGCACATTTATTCCACAGATCTTCCCACTCATTAAATGAGTTCTAAACTTAGCACAGGCTCTCCCAGCTTTAATGCAAACCATGTGTGAGGCTTCCAAATGACTCACTGAGAGCACGAGCCGTGCAGTGGTGTTCTCTGATAAACACATAAACAAAAACAACTCCGATCAACTGGTTCTGAGCAAAAGAACACCACCAGCGGAGCGATTTCAATGGTGTTAGGGTTGGGAGGAAAGGCAGCCAGCAAAGGGGGTCAAGTCCAGGGTGCTTCTCTAAAGCATAGATTGCTACTAGAAACAAAAAGTTAAAAGAAACCAGATTTTTTTTTACAAGTTACTGAAAACTTAAATGTGGCTGCCTTGCGAATGTGCAGTCAGTGACACAAAACCCAAAAGCCAGAAGCAGATGCAGAAGAAAAAGAGCAGCCAAGCCTGGTGCTAACATTTTGAATGCAAACCATGCAAACCAGTTTCATCATCCACTACCTGCTGTGCTCCTTGGCTTGGTGGTATAAGGATGGCTTTATTGGCATTGGGGAATTTCTGACTGAAAATTAACATATTTAAATTTTATTGCTACTTCTTGTTATTCCTCTGTTAATGCTATTTTTAAAAATAATTTGGGTTCTTAGCATATTTTGTTTTGCTTTGGTTGTTTTTTGGTGCTGGTTTTTTTGGAGGGGTTGGAGTGGGGAGGGGTGTCATTTGTTTTGGTTTTTACAGTCTGAAAAGCAGACCAGAAGCTTCCTTTCCTTTTAGAAAAGTTTTTTTACTACATTTTTTTTTTTAAATTCAGTAGTTTTTAAGTAAAGTCTTCTGTCTCAGGATGACTCCTGAACAAATATATTTGACTTCCAAAAGCTTCCTGAGTGGAAGCTGTACACAATGGAGAAGAAATTCTCATTACTTAGTTATAGAAATTAACGTATTCCACTCTTCCCAAACCTTGATAAAAGTTGGGACCAAATCCTGGGCTAACAATAAAACTTGGTAAGAATAACCAAGAACTATGGAAGATTTTTCTTCTAAAAATTATTTATGAAAAAGTCTGTAATAGTTGTGATACTGATCGCCTTGAGAGGGTCCACTTTGCAGTGCACAAGGTGCAGCAGGGCTGCTGAGACCTGAAATGAATCCTAATGCATTTTAGCAGCTGCCATAACATAGGGAAGAGGAGAGGATAAAATATGTCCAGGTGTTTTAATTGTTGAAATGAGTGAATGACAACTTTTATTCAAACTTGTATCAGCACAGTAACTTCTAATGTAATTGTACACTGCTAGCCATAGCATCTCATTGCCTTCATTGCAACAATCCAAAAATAAACCACCAAACAGCACCGTGCATCAGCAGCACCCCCTGGGAACACGGGCGTAAATCCGGGATCGGGACACAGACAGCGCAAGGTCATTTCCGAGCAAGGAGGAGCTGCTGTGTGCCAGGGCTCTGGGGCCAGCACAGGCACTGCCCTGCTCCCAGGCTGGCTGCAGGGTGAGCCAGCCCTGCTCATCCCACGGGGATGTCCCAGGGATCCTGTCCCCCAGGGAACAACCGCCCGCGCCGCGATGCTTTGGAGCACTGTCGTTGCCAAAGGAAAGAAACAGACAAAGTTGCTTTCAATTACCATTAGTGACACTTAAATATGAGTGTAACGGGGAGCAGAAGGTAAATGTGGGGTAAGTGGCCCGTGGAAGCAATTTCTGTGAGGTTTGCTCCAGGCTAGGAGGGAAGGAACAGGAATTGCCCGGCCACACTCACCTCATTCTCTGCGCTGCTGTTCTCATTGCCCATCTCGACTCTGATGTCCAGGATCACACAGCAATTAAAGAAAGATCACTGGAAAAAAAGGAAAAGCTCTTAATGTGCTGTAAAAAACCAAACCAAAATAAAACAACAAAAAACCCTGGAAATTTTGGAGGGCTGTCATCTCAGTCCCCGTGTCAGCTGCCCCTCCTGACATTCAGCGTTACAATGATTCTAAGTCATAAATTGGGGGAAAAGAACTCTGAACACTTTTATTTCCTAATGCCTCTCTGCTGTCTTCTGGCTCCACTGGCTCCACTTATGCTGAAAGACAGTCCTTGAAACTCAGCTCTGTTACTCTGTTTCTGGATTATTCCACGACATTTGAGCAGAAAGACATTTTCCTGGCCAAAGCTACTTTGGATGGACAGCCCATAGGAAAACCTTGTTGTTTTAACTGTATTCAAACCACTTTTATTTCTTGAAATTCCTGGATCGAGCTGCCTGCTCACGTTGTCTGAACCATGGTGTTAAACCTGACTATCACTGAAACAAACAATTTTCAATAATGCACCCAGAGAAAGAGTAAATGGATTTTTTATCCTGATCACTGGCATTGTTCCCTGCTCTTCTTAGGCATTATTCTGTTACAATGTTGTGTTCTAAACACATTCTTTAGACTTAACAGGATCTGCCTACCATAATTACTGTTGGTTTTATACTAGTTCAGTTCTAATTATTTAATTTAAAAAAAAATCCTCTGAGCAGTTCTAGAGTTAAGTGTCTCCCCAGGCATTGTTCATTTCTACACTTTTTTTGAAAAAGGTACTCAATAGTAGACGTACACGCCAGAGATTCACTTATAGACACTCACTTCTTGCTCTAGACATTTTATTTGGGGGCTCATGCATTGAAATTCACTGTATTTATTGTATTACTGAATAGGTGAAAATTACACAGTGTCTTCAGGATTTTTTTTCCAAAGAATTTGGGGTTAGTCTGCAGCGTGTGGCAAGAAAAACTCCATTAAAGTCAGGCTGTAAAAGAGAGATAGCACTTCGAACGCCAAGGAAACCATACAAGCTTTTAAGGAATGTTGTTACTTATTACTACAGTACATTTTTTAAAACTTGAAATATTATTTTTCTTCACAGGAGGCTTGGGGAGACAGAGAGAAGTTTGGTGTTGTGCCCCTAAGCTTTGTTCTGTTTAAACTTGATTGTCTGCAGGGGATACAGCGGTGCTTGAACTTGCTCCTGTTGAAATCACTGGGGCCAGGATTGCACTTTCAGTGATTAATTAGCAACGTGAGGTTTTATCTGCTGAGGTTGCTGCCAAATCCTGTCCTGTTTTAAAACAGTTCTGAGCTGCTCTGAAGACTGGCTGTAACATTTTCAAAATCACTGTTCCCCAAGTATGAAGTACTCCATCATGGAGAAATGCACACACACAAATCTTTCCAGGCTCAGCCCAGTGAAATGTTCCAAGACAACACATTAAGATTACAACATTTTAAGTCTGTATTGATATAATAAAACATTCTCACACTGTTAGAGCTGATGACTAAGGTTTAAATGCACAGGAGGGAAAGAATAACTCCACCATAGAGATGTGCTTCCCTCAGCAGCCAGCACAATTCTTTAAAAGTGAATATAGTGGCGTTTCTGTTCCCCTGACCTGCTGAGCTTTTCTCTTCCCAAATCTTTTTCTGTCCCTACAGACATCACATGAAAACACCTGGAAAGTTAAATCTCTCTAAACTGTCCCCTCAAAAGTACTTGCAGTAATAACATAAACTGGGGAATGAATGAATGAAACTCTCCCAAATCCCCATGGAGTTGTTCAGTTAATTGGGGTGGGGTCTTGTATATAATTGTGTAAAATGCAAATTTTGCTTATCAGGTTCTTAAATAGATTAGCCAATGTATGTCATAATCTTGTCCTATTTATTTTAGAGTAAATTCACTCCAGTGCATAATATACTGCCAACATTTCTGCACCAGCTCAGCCATGCTGACTGTTAAGGACAGCAACTGCAAATAGAGGCCAAAGTTCTAATATTGAGTTGAAAGATAACAAGACTTTATTTACAGGTTTTTTTATTAAAATGCACAGGAATCAAAGTAGAAAATGACAAGAGCACAGCAGAAGTGCCAGCTGTCGAAAATCTCCACTAACACATCATATCGTATTGTCTACCCACTCTTTTCTTTCCCTAGAGCATGAAATTTCCCAATTTTCACACAATTCTCACATTACCATCTGCTTAATAATGAAGATAAATGTCATAAATAGGAAATAAAGACATTACAGATTCTCCAATAATGAAACAAGCGATAATAATAATAAGGTGTGAATTACATTGCAGAGCGCTAAGATAATTTTTTAGATTACAGTGTTACTGTAATCCTTTTTACATACATTATTTTAAAATCATTCAATGCACAAGCATTACTTAGGTTGCAAACTACAAGTGCTTTATCATATGCATAGAATTTCAAATAAACATTACAAACATGCTAAAAATCCATCCATTAAATAAACATAGGCTAACCAAAAGATAATCTTCACCACCTTTCTATAGTATCTTTCACAATTTACATGTCATTATTGAAATTATTTGAATACTACGTATCTCAAAAACAGCTCAGTGGTACCAAATCGGTCTGTTCAGCCTGCAGAGACTTTTGGGCTGAACAACTGCTTTCCTGAAAGCAAACAAGAGGATGTTTAACGTTGCACTTACATTCTAGGATTTATCCGGCACCTTTGGCTTCGCTGACGCTTTTAGAGCGTGCCTTCAAACCATTCCTTCCATCTTCACCTCACCACTTTTCGCCTGATTTTCCTCCTACTTCTCCTCAGACTCATGAAATGTAGGCTTTCTCTCCGGGACCCACCTTCATAACCTGCTCAACAACCAACTTGCCTCCACCCCAGGCGAGAAAGAAAACAAGTTCCACCTCCTCGGCCCGGCCTCCCCCTGCTCCTGCCAGGCTGCCCAGGCTCTGTGCGTGCCATAAATCCTGTACTAATGTTTTTCACAAAAGCAACCCCAATTTTGGCTCAAACATATTTCACTTCTACCGTTTCTTGGCTTGTGGTATAAGCAGAGCTTCTTGCACTGCAGAGGTTGTTCAGTGAAACTGTGTCAGTAATACACTGAAGTTATACATGCGTTGTTTTCAAGGGAAAATTGCTATTGGGGGGAATAGCTATTCTGCATTTTGTTTTCAGGTTTGTTTATGTGTTTAAACTCATTTTTCATATTCTTGTATTGCCCTTGAAAGCTGTCAGAAATACCTGCTAGCAAATGTTGATGTGCCCGTTCAGGTTATGGTGAAATCATTTCCCATTTAATCATCCTGAGGGGTGGAGACGTGACAAAAGCCCTTTGAAATGTGATGTTGCAAGAAGTACTGGTTTATGGGCGAGCTAATTGTTATTATTAACTCTGATTGTCCGTTCCAGCAATACTTCCGCAAAGGGGTGCTCAGAAACACAGCTGGTAACCAAAGACAGAGCATTTGTCATAAACTCCAAGGGATTAATGAGTTTATGTAAACACCAGTGGTGCTTTCTGGTGCCACAAACCGAAGGAATGGTCCACTGTGAGTTTATTGCACCTCAAAGAGTGCAAGGCAGCATTGCTGAATCCAGCATGGAAAAGTCATATCTGACATGAACAAAAGGCAGGATTTCATAGGGCAACCATATGTTGTCTGCTGACTTTTGTTCCACAAAGTCTTGGCCTACAAACTCCTGACTTGGAAACATAAAGCCTGTGAAGAGCTGGAATGCACAGTTGCAAGATCAAGGGCTACATGAATAGCCCTGCCTTTTAAATCTTTCTTTTCTTTATGAAGTTGGTGATCCAGCATTCTCTGGTCTCCCCAGCCCAATTCAGAATCCAGTAAATGTGAAGTTCATCAATTCAAAATTTTGGTGTGTTCTTCCTATAAAACAAAGCAGGAGCATTGCACAATTGATTGTTTTACAGAAAACAAATTATGCAGTATTTTTTGTTTAGGCTCTCTGCCATGAATTTAAGAGCAGGGATCCTGTGGGAGCTCAGGAAAACACAAGCCTGGTAATACATCCTCACTTCTGCTAGCTGCATTATTTCCTCATAAAAGCAAACTGAACTCACATTTGGGGCTATTCCATTTCTAAGCTAAGGCCAGAAAATGCCACAAAGTGAAAGTGAAGAAGCTGCCTTGCAAAACAATTGTCTGGCAGAAACTTTGGGGGAAACGACCTTCAGTAATCAGCAGAGGATGATTTCTGATTGTGTATTTTTATCAACACACGTGCAAAGCAGAATCCCTCTGTTTGGCTAAGTTGTGTAAGGTTTGCAAAGCCACACAGGCAACTCCTGCACTGGTGCCAGAAGCATGAGCCCTGTGAAATGTGGGCAGTGACACACACCAACACAGCCACCCTGTGCTCTGATCCTTGGGCCTACCCTGACACTGACTGCCAGCACTGGAATTGTACCTTTGGGTCAGTTTTCCGACCCACTCTTGTGTCTAAATTAGGACTCACTTAGGTCCTGTCCCAGCTATCCCAAGCTGTTCCCACCTTTGCAGATGCAGATCTTCTGCTGTGTTCTGGTATGAAGTGTAAACCACCAGCTCTGAGAGAATTCCACACGCTCTGATGTCTCTGTTTATTCTCTTTGATTTTATGATGGAACTGGTGGGAGAAGAAGTACTCACGTCAGGCTGCTTTACTGTTGTTTGCTGGAATTTCCCCTGTGGTTCCTCATCCACTCTTCTTGTTCATCCAGGGAGAGGTTGTCTTTTCTTGATCAAAACAGGATTTAACCCAGGAGGACTGGAAGGCTCAAACTAGGGGAAAATGAAGCTCAGACTTAAAGGTAAGCTATGTAGTGGGTTAATAAGTTAGGTATTTCAGCAAGATCCAAATAATTTGTCATGAGCGATCAAATTTAATCCCAGTATGTACAGTATTGGGTACACTTTCCAACCACACACCACACAGGTATGTTAGTTTCTTGTATATTGAAGACATGCTACCTTAGGTATTCATATAAAACAATTTAGTTTGAGGTAATTTTATTTTATGGTACAAATACTGCCAAAATAAGACAAAATGTTTTATGTTCCTTACTTTCACATGGCTGATACTACATATAAAGCATTTCAAAGCTGTGCTGAAGCACTGAGCATACTATTACACACCAGCTTTTCCCACAGGAAAGAGAAAAAAGGGGAGGTGTTCATAATTTTACTCTGATCTTGATGTAATAGTGCAAAACCATTTTTAATTTCTGCATGTTCCAACAATCTCACAGAGATCTGCAAGAATGATTGACCTATGATGATCCTTCAGCTTTTGCTTTCTCACAAATTCTAGAAGAGCAAATATCAGGATCTGGGGGGGAGACCATAACCCATCATGAGAATTAATAAACAAGAAATGCTTTTCAAGTGCACAACTTGATGGGAAGGACGTTGCTTAGTAACATCAGCAGCTGGATCTGCTGTAAAACCGTGATGTCACTTGGCAACAGAAAGCTGAGCTGGATTTTTGTGAGAGTTGTGAAATAGTATTTCTGTGCCCTTCCCCCAAGAAAACCAGAAAGTGCCTATGGGGATCACATCACTGAGCCCATGAAGGACTGAGATTTAGAGGACAGCAGAGGATGCAGCCCAGCCTGGCTGATGTGTCCCACTTAATGTACAAGTGTGAAAGAAAAGAAACGGGGACACCGAGTACTGCCACTAAGAGACTAAAACATGTTTTAAAAAACAGAGTATGAAAGTTAAAAATTATTCTTCCCATTTCTGGCTAATTTTCAGTCAGGATGACAACCTGGCCTGGAAAAATCCAATAGATGACACATGTCCGTTGCTTCTAATCAGCCCCATGTGGCACATCAGGGCACTCCTGCATCCTTCAGATGTTTAAGTGATACTTTATGGCACAAAAAGTGCAGAAGAAGACACATATTTCATTGGAGATTAATGGATTTGCCCAAGGTTAAAAAGCTCACCAAGTGGCAGAACTAGGATGTCAGCACCGGCTTCCTCAGCATGCTCCAGTTACCAGACTATGCTGGAATTCGAGTTAATGTTACTGGAACATCCATCAGGAGGTGCCCTTCCTAAGGAAACATGGGGGTGCTAAAAAATTTTGTTTTACTTTCTATCTAGTAATATTTTCCCAGCTTAAAAAGGAAAGTCTGTCATTTCAGCTCTTAAGAGAACTTTCCTAATACTACATAATTTCAAGCATTAATAAATAAAAGTGATTATGGGAATCTTAAGTGTGATTCTGTTGTACCCTACTTAACTGCCTCTCTGGAAGACATGGGTCTCAGATAAATTTTGTGTTTTATCTGCCAGTCCCATGAGGATGTCATGGCCACCTCAGGGTGTGTAAAATGGTGCTCAATGCATACATCTGTGGATCTCAAGCATCTTTCCCAGGTGCATTGAGCATTAAATGTTTTCAGGTCACGTACGTTCCCTTCTGCTGCACTGGTTGCAGATGTCAAAATACTACATAGGGCTTAGTCCTTAAAAGTGATGCCAAAAGTTTTTCGTAAAATATATATGATCCAAATAAGAATATCCAAGTATTGGAACATTTCCCTTTCCAAACCACATTTATACCAGCAGTTTTTCACCAGATTCCATATGCAACACTTCAGCCAGTGGGGAGGCTGTGGATTCAGACAAAACACAGAGCTCTGTGCAGTGGCACTGACTGTCTCTCCATGTCCACATGCACATTCCAACTCTGGAGGGCTGGATACAGATTCCTGTTAAAGTTCTGAACACCACAGCCAGCTAATAGGGCTCGGGAGCTGTAGAGGAGGCTGACCTACATAGCTCACCTGGTCAATCTGTGTCTATCATTGTGCAGGACTGCAAAATATTTCCTTATTATTACTGCTGGCCTTTTATAAACAGCTGCTGATGATTTATGAACAATATGTCCCCCACACTTGTATTATGAGACACGTATGACTGTATAATTCAGGGCCATAGCCAACTTGACAAAGTTTATATGTGTTTTCACACTCTAAATGCAAACTGTCATTCACTCAAAGTGAGGAATTCCTGGTCCTAAATCTCACAGCTGAGGCAGGAAGAACGTAACTCTGACTCGGGGATAAATTCTGGAAGCAGTGGTGGGAGGTCTGATGTGAGGGGTGGATTTTCAGAACCTTCTCTCTGCTCCTTGAGCTGGTCTGCCTGCTCTGGTGTCCAGTCTCAGCACTGGGAATGGTGGGACACAACTCAGAGACAAAAATCCATGTTATGTGAGGCAGAGGAGGAAACAAGGTGGGTGTCAGTTGGCTTAACGTGTCTAGAGGCATATGTAGGGCCTGAGAAGAATGCATCACAACATGAGTCATTTCTTGCCTCTTTTCAGGTCCTTCCTCCTTCAAACTATATTTCTTGCTTTCCTCTCTGAGTTTACCTGTTTCTTCTGTTTGTGCATTCCCCTTATTCTCCTCCCTTTATCCAGGACATTCAGTGGAAATACAAGAGAGAGCAAAGAGTTGCCACAAGGTCTGGTTTTCTGAGAGCTGATGGGAATGACAGGGAAGAGGCAGATCTAAAGCTGCCTCTTTGATTTTAGGGGGGGAAATGGTTCCTTCCTGTTAGTTCTGCTTTAGCTGTGGGGTCTGAACCAGCTGTCAGCAACTGTCTCTCCCTAACTGTGGATGGCAGCAGTATTTAATCTCCCACTTTCCTGGCCTGAGGTGTGTGTTGACGTGTCAGAGTTGGCAGATTGCAGCTGCTTTCTGGGCTTTGTGCTGACACACCCTCCCATGCCCACACAAATATGCCAGGAGAGGAGGACTCGTTCTCGGGCTCCTGGAAAGCCTCCAGCACTCAGAGACTCTCCTTGGGCTGAGGGGAGGATGTTTATGGGTTATATTTCTGCTGACACAACACAGGTACGTAACCATGTACCACACAGTCACAGATACATATATTACATATTACGTAGATATCAATGCAGATGTCTTATGCAGATTATATCCTTATCCTCAGTCAGAGGCCATTTAGCCTGAGGCTCTTTTTTGTAATTTCATGATAGTTGTTTGATCAATGGGTGAGAAGAAATTAGATTGTAATAAACTCAGCTACTGTATACTGAGCAGTGATCAATACTCTCACTCCAGAAAGGCTGTGTTTTATCAGTAGTGAGAGCAGGCTGTGAAAATAAATCTCTCAGGAGAGCTGCACATCAAGACAACTTGTTCATAGACACACAGGGGTTAGATTTCAGATTCTAGCTAAGCAAGTACATTGGGTTTTTGCAGGACTAACTCTGGGAACTGAGTCACTGACCTCTGAAACTGTAGTCAAGACAGTGCTCATAAAGGCATGAATCCTTGTTCCCAAAGATTCCCAAGTTTGGCTGAAAAAGTATTTACTTTGAAGCTAAATTTGTTGAGCTTCTTCAGTCTTCTGCAGCTTGAAAACAGTTAGATTAAGTAAGCACAACACTTATACGTACTGTAAGCATTTAGTTGAATTACTTGTGCAAATTCCTCACTGAATCATAAAGCAGGAGAACGCTGCTGACATTTTAGAGAAGCAGAAATTGAAGCACAGGGGAGTTGAGTGATCAGGCCATTAAAATGTTGTGTAATCCTGGGCTAAGCAGGTAAGTACAGCTGATGTTCAGCCCTCAAAAAAACAATACAGAATGAAGACGGTTACTGGTTTGATTTGGCATCAGTGTTCTAAAAGAACAGATTATATTTTGCATGGAGTATGTCCTGGATTATGGATTTTTCTATGGATGTTACACTGATCTAGCCCTGCACAAAAAGACTCCATCACATTTCAACGCTAATCAGGACCAAAAAATGCTTCCTCAGGCTTATTTGTAAGGTCAGCCAAGAACAGTTTTGTGCAGAGAAACATCACAGAGGTATCCTCAAAGATATTATAAAAAACCCCCGACAAAACAACAGTGAGGCTAAAATAATTTTATGTGCTTTTTTTCCAAAGGATAATAATTGTGTAGTAATGAGAATGCTTCCTTACTGACATTACCATAGTTTCATACCTGTTTCAATGTTTAAAACTAATGAATTTATTGTTTAATGAATTAATGTTTAAGATGAATGTAAATTATAAGCCTGTTTTCTCCCTGATTCCTTTGATTCATCTAAGCAGGATTGCAAAACAAGATTGAGAGAAGTCAGTTAAAGCCAGTCCTTCAGGTATTTATGATGACCTGATGACAACAAATGGTGCCTGAACTGAATTTTTCCCCTCTAGACTGGGTTTGATGTTCGCCTTTGTGGCAATGGTTTTCTTAGAAGATGATCTAATGCTGTGCTGGTGGGAAGTGGTCCTGGTGATCCCTGGTGGTTGGTGGAGATAAAGTTACCTAAGCTGCTCACTGTTGTTACAGATGGCACAACTCTTCATCCTTCTGACAGACCTAAACCTAATCAGCTTCACCTAATGACAGATTTAAACTCTTATAACTTATTGCCATCTCCAGCTGGGTCTCCACTATTTATATTCATGTTGTCACTTTCCACTAATATGAACAATATCCAGTTTCAGAAGTTCACTCTTAATTTACAGGTGTATTTTTTCATTGGCATTTCATCATCATTAAGGAATATGTTAGTTGCAGGCTTTACAGTACCTTAACTCAATCTCAGTTTTGGTTTGGGGAAGGTTCCCTGGAGACCAGGCTCACAAAACAGTTGTTATACATAATTATGCACTACACTGGCACTTTCAAGCTGGGATTGTAACATTGAATATATAAAATTTCTACTTTAAACAGGAAATCGTGACAGCATGTAGGCAACTAAGTACCAGTCACTAGTAAAAAGTGGATATTAACCATATTTCAAGTCAGTGGAATGAGCACGAAATAAGGCCTACAATCATTTGTCCAGTTTTAGGTTCATGTGGATAAAGATTGGTTTCTTCTTGTACCCAAATGTGAGTCTTTTGTTCTTGTATGAGCAAACTCTTAAGGATTACTTGATGAACTCCTGTGCATCTGGAAAGGAGTAATATTCTTCTCTGAAGTGTGATAACCCATAGATTGACTCAAACTTCTTTAAACTTCATATGTAAGAACAGAACTTCCCACCAAATGACATATGAGAAATATTAGTGCAAAAGGCTTAAGCATAATTTCCAAAAGTCTTGAAATCTTTTTACCAGTAGAAATGGTTTATTAGTGCCATGATTGAAATATTTGTTTTTGGGCTGGTGAGTCTTCATGCAGGAACTAAATATTGCACGTAGGACAATTAAGAAATGTTAAGGCTTCTTTATTAGAATGCAAGAATATTTCCATGGTCAGTGATCCTGACACACTTCACCCCTTGGTGTGAGCACTGTGTGATTTAAGAGTCTACCACAGAAACTGAACCCACCCCCCCCCATTATGTAGACCATGAATTTAAACCTCCTGCCCCTTGTATCATGCAGAGATTTTCATATGGGTTCAATAAAACTGCACAATGCTCCAAATGTGTGGGTAAAATCAGGTCTTTCTCATCAAGAAAGTGGTTAAGTGTAATTTTCAGTTTACAGTTGCAAGTTGGATGGAAACTGTGAGTAACAGGCAGGGTAAAAAGTAGGCATGGAACTTATCCCAACAGATACTAGTAATTACTGTAGTTTCAATGGTATCAATATGCTGTAGATACAAACCACAGACACAGATACAGAAATATAGGCAATAGCTCAAATCACAGTTGTATTAGAACTGACAGCTTTGCATAATGGAGCACACTCATCCCCCTGAAGTGCTGGAGAATTCATGCTAAAAACAAAACAGAGCACATTAAAATCTAGGCAGATGAGGTCAAAACCTGCAGATTTATTAAGCTGTGCTGTAAAAACTGGGATTTTGATACTCATGAACAGCTTCTTTGTACTTTTTTCCCCCCTTCCCTTACTGCAGCAATCTTTCTGGCTTCAACCAGGACTTGCTCATGATGTCAGTTTGTCAACATAAAAATTGTTTGTGCTTCAGAATATCTAGAAGGATCCTCTCTGTCTCTTTTGGAGGGTTTGTGAAAATCTGACAGTGAACCTTCAGTGCACAGAAATGGTGCTGTTTGGCTGACACTTCACAGAATCACAGAAAACAGAGCTGAGGAACAAATCCTTCCCTATTTTAGTATCTCCCCAAAAGAGCTATATTTTTTACAGGTCTGCTGGAAGAAACACCCTTTGGGAATGGGATAAAATGTTCTGAAATCATATTTACCAAAGTATTCCTTTGTCTAAGGTGGTCAATTCCTCAGATCTATTCTGCAGAAACATCTACAGTGTTGGTTCACTGATGAAGTTTTCTGGTTTATTTCATTGTTTCTAGGGAGATTATCTCATCATACTGCTTTCTTATTCACAATTATACTGGTCTTGCTCCCTTCTAAAATATTCCTGTAGAAAATATGGCAGCTGTTCATATCAAAACAAAAATATTAGCACTGTATTAATCACATTATATTTTGGTAGCAAGAAAACCTCTTTTCACCCGGTCAGGTTGCCATGAACCAGCAATTCTTTCCTGATTACTTATACTCAGAAAAGCAGATTTCATCAAGATAATAGAATAAATCATTCTTACCTTTTATTTATGCACAGACCCATTAAAGTCCTACAAAACTCCCTGCAGCACACTGCTGTTTACACACGAAGCAAATAAATATAAATATCTGAATCCATTTGCAAGGACTCAAAGCTGACTGAAGCTTGGGTTTGACCAAGAATAAAGAGTGCTGTCTGGATCTTATGCTTGCTGGGAAACCAGGGAAGTAAATGAGTCTGTCAAGTCCTAACTAGCATTTAATGACAAATTTAATTTGGCAAGAATATATAGTTCAGTATTTTGTCAAGCTTGCTGAGGCTTGTATATTCTCTATATGGATCTTGACCAACTGCTGTATTTTCATAGGATCCTGCATTAAAGAGCTTCTAATGCAAACATATAAAACTTAAATCAAACTTTGTTTCACCATGTGATTTTTAGAACACAGTACTTAAAAAGGATTATGTCAAGAAAAATAAAAACTATAATCTCTGATGGCTCTACTCCTATCCTGGCTGTCAGCAGTGCAGCCCTTCATTAGTTTCTGCAATTAAATGTGGAATCAATTAACTGCACTTAAGCCATCCATTTAGCTTTAAGCCTAGATCATAGAAGTAGGGTAAATTGTTACTCTTTTCAGACTTGTTACGGACTTTAGTGATAAAAACCCAACTATAATGTAGCTTAGATCAGCTTAGGTTGGCTTTTTCCCAGACTAGGTTGCTTCCCACAGATTGTTAAAATGCTTGATGAAAAACACTAACTAGGTAATTTAGGAGCAAGTGCAAAGTGCTTACTGATCTCCTTAGGCCAGGATACCCAAGCCTGTCATTGTCACAGGACTCTGCCTTAGAGATGGAAAAATGACTGGGTGTGATGCAGATGCAGATGTCAGGTTACTTAAAACTAAGCCATTGAGGATTAGATCATCCACCCATAGGCCCATCTGACTTTTCTGCTCAACTACCAGCGCTTTTTCTTGTCCAAAATCCCTTTAAAACAAGATTTATAGATTCTATGTACTAACATTCAAGTAATCTTTGAATCTATAATGAAAACATTTTGACATGAAGGGATGGATTTTTTTTTTTAACTCCTACACCTATAGCAGGTTTCTAATTAGTCTTTTGGGCTGTGTAAAGGGAAAAAAGTCTCCTCCTAGGTAGTTAGGAGCTTGATCCTGAATAGCTGAATCACGAGGACAAAATGCTATTTTTTAGACAAGATCAGATTTTGTAGGAAATACCTGCTTCATAATACAGATAGAAGCATGCCTGCCATTGTCATCCTGTGCCTGTCAATAACAGGATTAGTTTTGCCTGAAGATAAACCTATTTTTTTAAACTTGGAAAACAGTTTCCAAAACATTTTGATAATATAAATCCTGTTCAATAATAAAATCCAGAAATAACTGAAGTGGTCATGGCACACTGACAACGGATTTCAATATAATGTCATCAATGTTAAAAACAGTACCATAATCAAATTTTTGCTAATCTTATTTTGATCTAATTAGTTCTCCTGGTGGGTAAGACTAGAAGTGACTTCAACTACCTGAAGATCTGTAAGTTTTGGGTCACCAGAGGCAATACTGTAGCTACAACTACTCAGTGTTGTGTTTTATGGCCTGAAACAAACTTTGCTATGCATGAAAGGACAAAACGTCGTAGACAGTTCCCACTTAAGAACATCATCAAACATCTGCATAATCTGCCTAGTGAGCAGCCAGCTCATTTCATCCCTGAAATTCTGCATGAGAAACACACATTCTTGTTATTACATGGCAACTTAAAAACAACAAGCAATCCTTTCTGACACAAACCCTTAGAACTGTTTCTGCAAAAAAAAAAAAAAAAAGAACAAGTGGAAGAGAGTCACATTTAACAACTCTGGCATTTGCAAATAGTTATGACAGTCTGTAATGTTGTAACTTGTTTTTAAATCAGCTATTTTAGGACACGCACATTTAATGATCAGTCTCTTGGTCTTAGATACTGACTAAACAAACATCATCCTGTAGACATACTATATAGGGTATGGGATTGTAAAACAAGTTATACAAGAGATCATGAAACTATAGAACCTCAAAGGAGACACTCTTTTCTTCTGGTCTTCTTTTTCTTCTGAAAAAAATTCTTTTACTTTTCAGACACTCCCATTGCCTTTTTGTAATGTCTAAAACATAATTAGTAAACTGTTTTGAGTCTAGACATTTTTAAATTTAAAGAACTAATAAAAAATTACTTACCCCATCTTCCTCTAGACTAAAAATGAAAATGCACCACTCTGTCCCTGATTTTTATAACCTTCTGCACTCCTTCACTCCTAGCTGGTGTGTGATCCCCTTTCTCCCTGGATCACATGAAAGTGTTCTATTAATGTGAATTGGCTGATGTTTGAGAACACTATGCTGGAGAGCTATGAAGTGTAAGGAATCTGACCCAGGGAGCTGTGAGGCTATGACACATCAGTTCTTCACAGGAATTCTCAGTTGCCGGATGGGAATGACACGGGACAGGTCCTGTACACTGGGTGCAGCACGTTGGCACTGCCGTTGTTGTTGTTGGGATATGGATTGCTTAAGGCAGGGAGACAAGTTCCATGTTAAACCAATGTAACTGGAATTTTACCCTCTGGCTTTTCACTCCAGGACTGTAACTTCCACATATCAGGCTGTCCCTTTCACCTGACCTCGCAAGTAAAGGCTGGGAAAATGGATCAATTTAGCACGTGACAAATGTAAATAACAACAGCACTGCTGAAAGTGACAGCTGCCTTAAGAAAACCACTGCAAGTCAGCGCTGCTCCGCAGATTTCCTAAGGAATGCCTTGCTGGAGCTCAGGATAAACATTCAAAGCCTAGGAATGCTAGCAGATTACCTGGCAGGATGGAGAGAAGGAAAAAGAAGTCTTCTGCCTCTGTTCCATTGTTCATCCCTTTGCCTGTGTTCAGTTTTCTCTTGCCCACATGGGCAGAAAAGAGGGAATGCAGCTTTGTCTCTTCCCACGTGGGATGAGACAGAGCTTTCAGCCCACTGGTTGGAATGGAGTGGTTGAAGTTAGAGGGTATTTTTGTGTGAGCCTTTCAGGGAATCAACTCACTTCAGCAGAGAGTTGTCTCAACCATAAACCCCCAAAGCGCACGTCACTGCAACAGGAAACCCGCACCAATCACAGAAATGGCTTTTAAGCAGAGCATGTTTTCAGTTACGTGGTCCTTTTGGAAAATCTTCCCTTAGAATACACTAGTTCAGAAAGGAAAAAACATTGCTTTCATAATAGGTTGTGAGTTACAGGCTTTTAAAAACATAAATATAAATATATCCACATCAGCACAAGATACGAAGAAATGATTGCTGGGATAGGATTATATCTATCACAGAAGTGTTCAGGTTTAAGTCAGTTGTTTGCATGGTTTTGGCAAAGTCTAACACATGATAATTTCTAGAGACTGCTAAAAAAATAGTGAATTTATGGATTTTCTGTGAATACAGAAACTATTAGCATATTAAAATTTTTATGTCCATAAAATTGCCATGCAAAATATGTGCACAAATCTTTAGAACACTAATTGACTTTCTGCTTTTGCAAAAATCTGACATTGCTCCACATTTGCTTTTGATTTGTTTGTTCCTCCATTCAAAATGTGCTGGATGGACCACCAAGGCTGCAGCTGTCTGGCTATTCTCCACTCTGAGGCATCATTGATATATGTATATATTTCCTGCTCCTTCTTGCAAAGATTATTCTATTTTATTTTATTTTATTTTATTTTATTTTATTTTATTTTTCTACATTGCTGTTTGAGGGAAAAAGTGGAAGGTTTCCAGCATTTTGGTCTCCAGCAGCATGACCTTCACATGTTTTTGTAGCAACCTGGTGTTAAGTCTTTCACTTAATGAAACCTTCCAAGTCCTTAAAAATAAAGGGTTTCTGGTGCCAGCGAAGGTTTGATCCTACCAGGATTTTTTCGTTGACATCCCACCAAACTGGGCCCCAGTTTTTTTCATAGTTCTATTAATAATTGTTCTTTTATATTCCTCTGAAAATACCTTCTTAGATTGGCACAATGTATACTGTGGTGAGATGGGCTCTAACCTAATCCACGCTGCTGAGGGAATATCTGGTGCCAGATTTTCACCTCCCACAGGATTATCTGTAAATACAGAAATAAAAGCTGCTTCAAGAACCAAGTATACAAATTTACACTTCTACATTGCTAAAACAAACTTTTTAATTAGCTACACTCATTTAAAAGTTTCCCCTCATCTGTGTTTACTTGCAGAGCTGGCAGCTGAATGCCAAGTATCTCAGATGTTTTATTTCTGATGTTTTCAATTAGTCCAGGCCCCGTTTCAGATCACCAGGATTAACTTTATATCAGGAACAGCCATCACTGGGCAACAGGTCCTGTGTTGCCATGTTTTTAGACAACTAATTTCTTGCTTTATCTCTTCATCCTGAACAGGAGCATTTATTTTGGTGTATTCAAGGGAAATGCAAAAGATTTGTGCTTTAAAATCATAAGCAACACTCCTGGGCAGTGACTAAACTGTCTCATTTAAAGACAACTTTTTTCCATTAATGCCTGGTAACATCTACTGGCAAATCAGGGATATTCACATCAGGAGGCCAATTTCCAGAGCTAGACAAGTGATTAGATTCAATAGTAAATGGAACAGTGGTAGATCCACATTTTAAGGGCTCTAGATAAGAGCACCAGTGTGCTGGGCAATTCCCAAGTGGAGATGCACTGTGAACCCCGCTTGTAATTCACTGCTCAGCGCCATTAAAAAACCCCACATTATTGCTCTGTATTTGATGACAGTGGAGATTGTGTTTTGCTTGCTGAAACACAGCACCTGTATGATCATGGTATATACAGGGTGTACAACGCCAGGAATTAGAATTCACTTGGAGATCCGCTGCTAGATGCCAGAAACTCTACATTCATTTCTGCACTCTGAGAGGAGCAAAAGAGAGAATGGTGAAATCTGCACACAGTGAAACTCTCCTAATAGATCTGAAATGTTTATTTTAGGATTCCTCTATGTGAGTCTTCTCATTTCAATGAGAATAAAGTTTTATGGATATGCATGGATGAGAACTGAATGAACATCAGACAAAAAACAGCCTTGGTGAGTAAAGACAATTGGAAAATCTTTCAATCAATGGCACATAGGACATTTTCTTCGCTTACCATTTTCACTGTTGACAGTAACAATTGACATAGAGACACAATAATAGCCAGGAAAGCACAGATCTGATCATCTGGACAAGCAGAACTCTCAAAATAAAAATGCAGGACAATGTCTTGCAATATTGCAGAATGTTGAGTTCCTATTAAACATAGTGAGATGACAGTAAAAAATTGTAACTCGCATTTCCTAAGCCTGTATTTGCATCCTGAATATTTTTTACCGTGTATTTGTGTACCGCAGTGTACAATGGGCCCCAGTCTGGTTTGGATCCTCTCATGAGCCTTTCTGTGTCAGCATTCAAAAGCGAATTACTCATATTTGTCATATATGACATGTTAAAATTAGCTTTTTGCATTCATTTGTCCATCAACATACCAACTCCAATTACCACAATTATTAAAATAAAGTTATTGTCGTTCCTAGAGGTTAATCTCAAGGTTAAAAGCAATTAGAGGTCACTCCAGGCTGCCACAAGCTGACCCGGAGCATTCCTCTGGAGTGACCTGTTTTCCCTTCTTAAAGGTTTTAAATATTTTGTTCATTAAGGCCACTCCATATGCCAGAAGCTGATCCCGAGCACCCCTTTGGAGTGGCCATTCTCTCCATTTGTAAGATTTTTAGTGTTATATGAAGTTCTGAAAAGTTATATATGATATATGCAGTTCTAGGAGTTTGTGTTAAAAGTTGTAAGATACTTCTAAACATGTGATTGTATAAGAAAGCAAAGACTGTTATGAACTGCATAACTTATGTTTTATTTAATAATTGAGTTGTGTAAAATCCAAAGTTAAACCAGCTCCACTGGGCTTCCCAACTGCCACTTTCTAAAAATAGCTCCTCACTGGCACCCCTGTAACCGGGCTCCATGGAAACCCGAATTTTAGTGAGGGACTTTCCCGCCTTTGAGCCGAGAATGACATCATCCCCTAGACACAGCAACTGATTGGCCGGGAAAGGTGACCTCACGGGATAACTCCACCAATCCCGCTGGACCATGGAGGCGGGACAGGGGCGGCCAGGGGAGGAGCCCACACCCTTTATAAGCACCTCCAGTGGGACGTGCCTCGCTTTTTCGCCTTTGCTGTCGAACAGGTTAGTGGTGGGGAAGCCCGGTCCCGAGCAGCTGGCCTTCATTCTCTAATCGAGAGCCTTTAGAATTTTCCTTAAACCTTTATTGCTAAGGTTCACCTCGGCGCTGTACAGCTCCCTGCTTTGGGCAGCCGTGCGGCTGCCTGGGTGTCCGATTCCTGCGCCTGGATTTATTTTATTTTTACTTCTTCTATTTTTAAGAATTTTAATTTCGGCTTTTGTTGTTAATAATTAAGTTTTTACCTTTTTTTTGCACAACAAAAGCGAGTTGTCTCGTTTTTATGACATACTGAATTTGCAATGCAAATTTGACAGCACTCTCTTAGTCACACAAAGAATAGGAAATTGTTCAAGAGTTAAATATCATTCATTAACGTTCTACTGAAGTATTACATATTTTAAACATAGATTTTGAAAGATAGCTTCTGCATAGTTGCAGTTCTGTAGTCCAGCTGAAGTACTGGTTTGGGGAAGCCGAAGTAGATCCATGTCTATATACTGAATCAAGCTGATCTATGAAGATGTTATAGAAAATACTCCCAAAAATATTTTAAAAAACCACCATGATAGTATTAATCAACAATGAAGGGCTAAGTGTGATGATTTATATTTTGCAGGATTCATTTGAATCCTCTCTATCGAGAATAGTGTGGCCAGCAGGACCAGGGAAGCGATTGTCCCCCTCTTCCTGGCATTGGTGAGGCCACACCTTGAGTGGTGCATTCAGTTTTAGGCGCTTCATTATAAAAAGGACATTGAGGTGCTGGAGAGTTTCCAGAGAACTCTTCTGAGGAATGGCTCGGGGAGCTGGGGGTTTTTAGTCTCAAGAAAAGGATGCTTGGGGGGGACTTCATTGCTGTGCACAAGTCCCTGACATGTAGAAGGGTGCAGTGAGGTGGGACCAGTCTCTGCTGTGCGTGCAGTGAGGGGACCAGAGGAAATGGCTTTAAACTGAGATGGGGGACATTCAGATTAGATATTAGAATTTTTTTTCACTGTTTAGGTGCTCAGGCATTAGGAATAGATTGCTAAGGGAGGTGGTGGCATCACCATCCCTGGAGGTGGTCAAGAGGAGCTGGGTGATGCGGTTTGTGGTTTAGGGGTTACAGTGGCAGTGCTGGGTAGACATTTGGACTGGATGATCGTGAAGGTCTCTTCCAGCCCTGATGATTCCATGATTCTAACTAGATAGTCTTTAAAGTCCCTTCCAACCCAAACCATTCTAAGGCTCTATGACTTACTTCATTTGCCAGAACACAGATCCCTGTTCAGTGCCTAAGGAAGGCATTTCCACTGACAAATCCATGTACTAGAGGCGCTGGGACAAGTGCAGCGTCCCTTTATCCCTCATTTCCCCCCGTTCCCCTCAGACGTTGGCTGTCTCAGTCTCCCTCCTCACGGCCCGCGGGTTTCCGCGCCCGCAGCGCCCTCCCGAGGCAGCGGAGGAACCGCGCCCGCAGCGGAGCGGCCTCGGCGGCCCCGCCCGCGCCGGGCTTCACGCACCGCCCGCCACCGCTCACAGCGCTGGGCCCCGGGCAGCGACCCGCGGCGCGGCTGGGAA